>JAQIWE010000451.1:0-22220 GCA_034698565.1 Campodea plusiochaeta | reverse complement strand
GTAAAATTGTTTATGTAATTGGATGTATTTTCCGTTTAAACAATAAATATTATTATTATTATTATTATTATTATTAATAAAGAAAGCTTAATTTAACACTATCAAAATACTCTTAACAATAAAACACTATGGTAAATCAGTATAAAAATAATGTAACAGTTTAATATTTACGTCATTATTTTAGAAATAAAACCAATTATAATTTTTCATTTATTATTTATTGTAAATAAGAATAAGATATAATCTAATATTAATAAATATATAATTATTGTAACACAATTAACACTAAACAATTTTTTTATAAATTCGCAAATTACAAACAACACAATTTTATAACCGAATTCTTATAGTACGTAATTTAGTAGTGAAATATGAACGTCTATATACTGTAACTGTATGGTTGACATACAATTAAATCAATACCCGTTAGAGAGTTGCACGTAAAAAAACGAATGCGGAAATGTTGTTGTCTCTTCAATAATACGTTAATATCACGAATTGGAACAGAGAAACGCACAACTAACCATACAGGAAAATATTACTATCCTATATAGAAGAATCAGTTATATATAAATATACATATTCAAAATAAAAATGAGTTTTATTCATTTATTCATTCAAATTTGAAATTTGGTAATAACTTTTTATTATTTCTGAAACTATTTAAGTAGCAGTTTCAGATTTCGTGATCGTTACCACTTAATAAAAACAATTGATAAACTGAATTAATTAAATATATTGTAATTATCTCTAAGTGATAAATAAATCTGATATACGTCATATAAATCACGTATAGGTATTCGTGATTTATATTAATATAGGTATAAGTGATTTATATTAATATAGGTATACGTGATTTATATTAATATAGGTTTTACAAATTGTGTTTAAATTAACTGATGGAAAAATGAGCATTGTTTAACCTGGAGGTTGATTAAACTAAGTAACTAACTGACCAGATGTAACTCCAAACTTTGTTAAACTAAAGTTGTTAGTCTGATGAGAAGACTTTGCTTTATATTGAAAGCCCTGTATACGATAGACGAAATACCTAATGCACTATTGTTCATTAATAATTTAATATAATTCTTGTATTATTACTTTGGGTTTCCAATATTCTGTTTAGAAATAGTGATGTTCTGACTGAGCTAATAATATTAAAACGTCATATGTTAGACATTTTAGACTCTAGACTTTTTTCACTCTAAAGACTATCAGTCCAGACCGATGAGCAATGGCTTACATAGTGAGTAAAGGTTAGATCATATCACACGATTAGCTATGTTAATCCTGAGCCTGTATGAATTTATAAATGTATTCATAACTTCTCAGTGTGGGAAAGTATCATATTTCCTACATACTGACTGTGTGTACGCCGGAAGTCAATTCATATCATTTTTCATAACTTTTGTTTAGGCTTCTTCTTCTTTTTTTTTAATTTGTTCAGACAGAGAGTTATAATTATAATGAAAATGAATAATTTTATATGATTACAATATTAAGCATCTAGTATCTTTAAAATATTTTCTGACATGTACTATTACATCTCGAAATCCTTGACGCCATTTCAATGGCAACTGGAAATACCTCTTCCCAGCCAAATCGGAAAGTTAAAAAAAAGGACTATGAGAATCATCATCTTTACTGATATCTAATACAGTTTGAAGCAAGTTCTAATTTTTATTTTGTCTAATTTCCTTACCTCTCGTTATAAGTTATATAACAAGTTACATCATGTTACAGTCCCCAGATTCCCAGAAGTAATACCGGTATGGAATTTTGTTACGTCATAACAGTCGTTACAGCATCTTTTTCTGTCATATATCTAATCCATAATAATCTGTCAATACTGTCATCGAAGATCAACAATGATAGTTTGTCGGCAGAAACAAATTTATTGGAAGAAGGTTTCTTAGAAAAGTTTTCTTATAATTCAGTGAACAGTATCCTATTTTATAGATAATGAAAAAAGATTGAAGAGTTAAGAAGATGAAACATTTTCAATACTGTTAACAAGGAAAAAAAACTGGCGAGTTTCCACAACATTTTGTAGTAAGAAACCGCTCCTGATAACAGAGCTGAGAGATATATCTAAAAGTGTTACAGAAAATATTAATTCATAACTGGCAGGTAGTCCTATAAACAATAATTATTTCAACAACTCAAAACCCTGCGTTGATACTGTGTCAGGTAACTTCCTCAAAGTACTCGTAAATAAATTCATGTTATGATCCATAAGACTATAAAAACGTCTTCTTCATCAAAATCTTTCATTGAATTAACTAATACATTTTCCTATCTTCTGTAATTGTACGAACCCCTATCTGTTTCTATACCTATAACGATTCTTTCCTACTATTCTTCTTCCCCTTTTGCAGAGTTTTAAAGTGTTTGCGGATCGAAAAAGTTGGTAATGACTGAGGTTGGTTGAACATGCGTTTTCTTGTTAGATTGGAAAGTATGTCAGTATGTTTCATGCGTTTTTTGTTTGGGGAAAAGAAATCGATATTCATCGACTATATCGTAAAATGGTTTTTAATCAGACAGGTCTATAGGAAGATTAAGTGAAAAATTAAAATTCGCCACGGAAAATGTACGGTTGTGTAGTACATTGCACTTTACTTCGACTTTTATTAACAGTTCGCTATGAATATTAATGATGTGTTGATGAAATCTTGCATTTCAAACTAAATTACTCGATTAAAAAACTTACTTTTGTTAGTTAATTATTGTCAGCATAAAACTTATTTCTTAGGAATTTATAGGTTGAAACATTAATCTTACATTTTAAAGTGGCGATTTTATACTAATTTGCTCCTTTACAAACCGATAATCTGCTACACTATAGGATTTACTTAAATTTTAAACCACCAGAACCTCCGATGTCTCGGTAATCCATATTATGAAAGAAAATTAATAACGATAATCCCAGTCAGTCGCTGGTGAAGCTAATGGAAGTCTAGAAATCCAGCAATTTCAGTTGAAAGGGTGATTTAACTAGAAAACTCAACTCAGAAGACAGCTTTACGCCTACTACAAGATCATGGATAAAGTTCTCCAAACCATATTTACTTCAGACAAAGGCCTAATCTATTTTACCGTAAGGGACTCATCGTTGTTCATTCATTATACAATACTTAAACTGTGTCATGTTTCACTGTGTTTAACCATGAATCCGATTAAATGTTCACTGGACTGGATATACTATTTTAAAATTTGTTATTCATTAAGGTAGAATGAAGTAATTGCTGTGTTGAGTAATATGGAAAGACTAGAATAATAGTCTTATTTATATAAATATATTCATTGTTTAGTTCACTTGTAAATCGTATTCAAAATTAATTATGGTGAATTTACAACGAAGCTTCTAGTACTGACCTTATACGACAGTGTTATATGAAATATCGGAGTTTTTCAACGATAATTTTAAAGAGACATCTATTTGAAAACCCAGTTGCAGCTCTGAATCACATTATTCATGGAATACTACAAAACCGAACATCCATATAAGTTACACAGAATAATACACCTTGATACAAATAAAATATAAAAACTTCATACACACTCTCTACAGATCATAGAAAACACATTGAACAACCGAACATCCAAATTCACACTGCGATTCCCAAAATTCAAATTTCCCCCACTCTAATACGAGACGTTTCGAACGATCTATTCTACAGTGGGAACAAAATCACGACTTACCAAAATCATGATGGCTCATTCAATAAAACAAGGATTCTTTCAATCAAAACACACAATCCAAAAGGAAACTTGAACAAAATAATGTCACTTTTCTTTCAGTAAAGCAGAAACTGAAGTGAACCACGCACACTTATTGAGAATAATAATTTTGTCAACATTGTCAGTCGGCATGTGGAAAATGACTTACTGAACGTGGAGGATCATACCCCAGTTTATTTTCCTCTCTACCTCCCACTCTTCCCCCCCCCCCCTCTACACTATTACTATGGTGATTCAATATTAACCAATCACAGAACGGATATTCAAAAACAAAGCGCATGCACCACTACATTCCATTCACACACTATTCAAAAGAGAAATTTGTTTAGGTTTTTTCTTCTATTTTTTGCATTTTAATTTATTGAGTTAGGGTAATGTTTTATTTTGTATAATGTTAATAAAGAGGGTTGTAAGGAAAATTTCTTGGTTCATTTAAGAATTCATAATATGATTTTTCTGATATATCTGTACACTATTCTGGTATTTTGTGATAAAAAAAGCCATAAGAAATAAAATAAAGTAATACTGTGTTTCGATTAAAACTCCCATGATTAAGCAGGAGTTGACAAGTAATAAATAAATTAAGGATTTTTTTAGTTGGCAGATTTTCTCTGTGAGAACAAATTTTATTTCGTTCACCATATGATGCAGCGTAAAAATAAAAAAAAATTAAGAAAATTTTCTTCTGTTTAAAATGCGAAAATTTTAACGTCTATCCACCTTCTCGTGCAGCAGTGCTGAAGTTTAAGAGTTTTACATTTGAAACAGCAACTACTAATATTTCAATAATAATGCTTTTAATTCCATAATTATAAAAATTTAAATAAAGGCTCCTGTTTACAGACACATATTTTTTTAGATACGGTATAGCTTTCTATATATTTAATAACTTTATATAGCATTATGCAATCCAATATCTCTCACTCTCTCTGGTTCACTGTACGAATAGAATTTTCAAAATATAACCTGAAGAGTTAATCCCACCAGAATTTTTGTGAGTTCATTATTATTTTATATAAGTACTGTAGGTACAGGATAAATATACAAATAAGCTCTTAAAATAATATCAGTAGGGAAATTGAACGTTATAATCGATCCTAAAATTATAAGATTTTCTTTTCAATAAAATTTAATTTCCAACACAGGTCTGACTGAATTCTACTTTATGTGCATAAAGCTTAATCATTTTAAAGCCATCCTAATTTATTGATATTTTATATGAAAAAATCTTATTCATTTATCTGTTCTATTCAACGAATATCTTTGAGATGGCTGCACGATTTCTTAATTACTTGAATGTTGAATAAAGCATCAGTGAATGTTCGTCTCTCAGAACCGATTTTTTGCATTCAGGTGAAGATAGTTGCAAAACTGTCTGAAACAATATTTCATACTAGTATATTTTTAATTGCATTGCTCGTGCAATCGTATAAGTATAAAATAGTGTATTCCTGTACAAATTATATTTTTTTCTTTATTGGAGTGGGCTATGACAGCTTTTTATTTATGTATAAATCTAATATAATAATAATAAGTAATTCTGTCATATTTGTATGGGAAAGCAGTAAATTAAAGGTATAACTCTTATACGAAGGTTATCACTCCGTCGAAGAGATAAACTCCAAAAATCATTTCTTGAAGAGTATATATTATTATGTATCATTTCTTATCCTTATATTGTTTCACTCCAAAAAAAAAAAAGAGTCATAATCAACCTTGCAGTTAATCTTGATGTCCTACAAATTAATAATAATAATAATAACAATCAAATTTGTAACCAAATGTAAAATTAATCATGTTTAAAAAAAACTTTAACCCCCTGACATACCTAAAGTATTTAGTTAATTTTCAAGGAAGAATTCAATGCAGAATGCTGCAACATACTTATATGAAAAATTAAACACTATATTTTTAATATTAATTTTCATCAACAGCAAATAATAGTGAGGTTCCGATGACTTCCATGCACATGCGCCAAACATTTTTAAGCACTTTACAACACGAATCGTTTATCTGCATGTAAACATCGGAAGGCAGAAAATGTTTGATTACGGGTAGGGATAAAATATAAAAATGGTAAAACTTAATGAAGTTTTCATGTTCATTCAAAATATATTTAGATTAAAATAATATAAATGGAAATAAAAAGAATTGGAAACTTTTCCTCTTGTTCTAGTACTCGCCTGCAAAGTATGCAATCCCGCAGATATTGTGCTGCATAGGTTGCATATGGTGTAAGGATGCATTTGGAAATATTTTCCGAAATTTTACAGTTGCCAATAAATTAACATAATTATTTATAATATTCACGACATTAATATTTTCATGAGCGAAATGTTAAAGATAAAATATTTAAAACTTGCATAATGTTAATATTTCCAATGAGTTCATTACAAAACTGATGGCTTCATAAAGCTTATGAAAGTAAATGTGTCACAATTAATGAAATATTAGTTTTTAGTAATGTTGAATTTAGTAATGTCGAATATTTTAAGTAAAACATAATTAACACATTCTCGTATCTCCATTACATTTTTTAGATAAAATACCCAAAAAAAGAAATTCCATGGATTTCATAATAATGTAATTTTACATTTTTATGATGCAATCTTATATTAATCACATTTTTTGTAAGATTTTTTTGTAGTACAGCATTTTTAGTTATTGTAACGAGTTCATGATTTTTTTATTCATTGTTAAATACGAAAAAATCTGATTGAAAATGTAAGATATTGAAAGGTTTATTCTATCAGCAAACTAGTAAGAAACAAAGTCACATTATTAACATTATTTCTTTTATTTTCAGGATCTTATTGTGCTTTACTACTCCTGTTTCTGTATTCTTTTCTATACTCATTTCGTTCAACTCACACTGGTAAGTCTTATGTAGATTTTGTTAGCAATCGTAAATGTAATCATTGTTTTTCTCAACAATTTTATTTATATGAAATACTATAGTTACATATATTAATTTGATAGGAATTTCATTTTCTGGATACAGGATGTATTTTACTTGGAAATTCAACTATTTTTTTAGGATGAGATAATTCATAATTTCAAAGTGATATTATATATTTATAGACCTATAACATTTTATGGTATATTGCCATTGTTTATTTTATGTAAAGTATGATTTTTTTTTAAAAAGCAAGAAATCCTAACCGACGAAAACATTCTTAAAAAAAGGAAAATTTAACGAAATATTTCTGACTTTTCTTCTTGTTTTAAATTATGCCACAATAAATATTACTTTCAAACATTTTTTTAAATAAAGCTTAAGGTACATCATTATTCAGTAAGAGAAAATATCAGTAAAATTAATTAGTTATATTATAATAATTTTCGTTTTAAGTATGCCTTTATACGAGTATGATTGTTTAATAATATGGTGCTTCGATATCATACAATTACATAAGCTGTAGATCATATTATTCAGTCATTAAGGACAATAAACGTAGATCTATAAACAACTTCGACAGTTTCATAAAATAATTATGTTCATCACTTGGGTAAAAATTCATAATGGAAATATTTTAAAGAACGATTGTGCAAGTTATTGTGGTCAATTTATTCTTTTAGGACCTTCTTTTTATACTCGTGACGTATTAAAAGAAATGTAAATAGAAAAGGTGTAGTTTTAGTCAGAAGAGTGGGCACGGATACTCCCAATTCTAATTCTACTTGTAATATGTATATTTGTTTCTTTCAGTTCGTGTTCTGCATACAAATTCAGTATAAAAAAAGTTGATGTGAGAGCAATGGTATATTTTCCCCATTTAGAAAAAAGGGTTCCATCTGATGCACCGTTTCTGTACAACTACACTAAACACAAAGTATTATTTCCATACGAAGACGTAGGAGAAGTTACTGTCGATAGAAGAGGTGTGGTTATAGATTTCAAGACAAGATCACAATTAGCAGCAATTCCAGCGAATGATAATGAAACAACAACTATCGCTGCGGATATAGCACTAGATAATACCACCATCACCCTTACCCCCACCAACGACACTAATACAAAAACACCAACAGATAAAGTTGATGATACAAAACTACCAACCGATCAACTTCCTATTACAAAAGATCCAGGTGGTCGTAATCTGCAAGTAATGAATAAGGCTGTGGAAGCAATAACTGAGAAACATACTGAAATTCCACCTACAGTTAAAACACGAACGAAACGAAACATTCTCTCAAATACCAACAAACATTTGAATAAACGAGAAGTTAGAAGAAAAACATCTATATTCTTTCTTCCAAAAGCAAGTCTTCTACAAGTTCATAAATCACCCAATTTAGGTAGAATCTCACGTTTAAAAATTAAACCTAAAACTACAACTCAAGCGTCAAGCATAGAAAAAGACATGTATGCAGATGAGTCGATTTTGCACGAAAGAAAGTCAGAAGTTCATGATCTTGAAAGAGCACAATCCCAAGTAAAACCTGTCACACCTATAATAACAACCACTCAACATGTTCTAGATGAAAGACCACTTACTGCAATGGAAATGGAACAACAATTATTTTATGGAGGACTCGATCAAAAAGATATGTTGGAAAAAAATCCTAATGTTCAAGATCTTCATGAAAGTTCGCTATCGGAAGAAGAAAAGCGTCAGAACGAACAGATGAGGATTAACTATGATACTGACGGCATTTTAAACTACGATTACAGTTTTGAAAGTGATCGTGAAACACCTTTTGTATTCGACAGCACTGAAAACGAAAAAAGTGATCATTCTTCTGAAACTGCATCTATATTCGCTACTCCTAAACTTCAAGAAAGTGAAGCTTCTGCTGAAAATGCTTCTTTATTCAATGGTTCTAAACTTGAACAAAGTGAATATTCTTCAGAAAGTGCTCATTCATTTAATCCTCCTAAAATTGAACAAAGTGAATACGCTGACTATGCTTCTGCATTCGATACTGATAAAATTGATGTTTCTTTTGAAAGTGTTTCTACAGTTGATACCCTTAAAATGAAACAAAGTGAACATTCTTCTGAAAGTCCTTCTAATTTCAGTATTCCTAAAACCACACCAAGTGAACATTTTTATGAAAGTACTTCTGTATACGATATTTCTAAAAATGAACACGAAAGAGATGAAAATTTAGAAACACCACAACACTTAATTGCTCCAACTGCAGCACAACACGAAAATAGGAAAAGTCATGCCCAAACCAGTACTGAAGTCACTGATGAACTTTATGCCATCAGAAGACCTCGAGCTTGCAGGTCAATCATTCCAAAAAGTAACATTTCAATAAGTTCGGTAAGTATATGGAAAAATCGTAACAGAAAAATAGAATAACAGTAAGATTTTGGAAGTAATCATGTAGGTGTTAACTTGCTCATTCTGTCAGGAAGACCAGAGCAAGTGCTGTCAGAACGAACAAAGTGTTAACATGTTACTTTATCAAAATTGTAATACTAACAAGGTAGAATATATAATTTCTGGAAGTAAAATAACATTTTACGTGGAAGTTAATCCATTTTAGTTACAGTTACTTGTGGACGTCCTCATTTTAAAGTTATAGAAAAATATTATAGAACGAATGCAAGAAATTTGTATTGAAAAAAGTTCGTATATGCTATATTTTTATATATTATTATATCAGTAAAATATCTTAACTAAGATTTGTTGTCGTAAACAAATTTCTCTTATCAGTAAAGAGCAGGGACTTAACTAACATAATTATACTATAAGGAAACCAAGGACCCCGGAAGTCCTTTTTGGCAATAATAGGAGCGAGATTTGCCTTATATTACATACTGGTCCGGCTAGGGCTGGGACCATCTCGATTTTCGGGTACTTAACCATAAAAGTAGGTTTTTTGAAAAGCTGAAGACTTTCCCTACAAAAATATGAGATAAAAGTTTTTCAATTTCCCTTTTTGAAGTATTTTGCTTGTAAAGGTAGAAGGTTCATGTCCATCACATAAAATCTGTATTTTGTAATCTTCTAACTTTACAGGCAAAATACGTCAAAAAGGAGGAGGAAATTGAAAAAGTTTATCATACCTTTTTGTACGAAAAGACCTCAGCTTTACAAAAAACGTATCTTCATCAAAATCGGTTAAGGTTAAATAGCCGAATATCGAGCAAGCCCGCCAGCGATTTTGTTTCATAGAAATTTCTTATGTCTGGGAGCAATACTGGTCCCAGCTCTAGCCGGATCAGTATGTAGGAAGACAAATTGAGATCGGACTTAGAGATGGCGGATATAAAGAACCGTCAGAGACCGTCCGCGAAGCTCCACCATTGTTAGAGAGAGCAACATATTTCAAACCAATTTATATTACTATTAGTGTCATTTTTCTATTTTATCTCTATGAAATAAACTAATTCGCAATACAGCAGGGACGATGCACTGATGCTCCATCTCAAATTTAATAGGAGGGAGGTCGCCCCCTCAACTCCGAGATCCCTGAAGGCAACCAACGGTTGCAGTTGGCTATAGTTGGAGGAGGGGAACTGATGCTGAGAAATACTTTATTTATTGCATATTTTCTAATTTTTCTCGTCTGACAGGGTTTTCAAATTAGCGCGGGGGTTTTATTGTCCCAACTTCATTTCGAAGCTAGAAAAAAAGTCAAACTATCCGAAGATTTAAAAAAAATTGAAGTAGATATTATGACTATACCTAATGCGTAATAATTAGTGGATAAGAAATTCACACAATGTTTATGCTTGTAAAACAAAAGGGGGAAAAATCTTTATTATTATTAAAAATACAGTGGTTTCTTCAATAAATCATAAGTTTATAATTATCATTTCTTCTGCTAAAAACATTATGACAGTACCTCAATAGGTTGACTTAAATACGATTATTTAAATTACTTAGCTATTACTGGTCGTATAAAAAGTTGTCTATACAATGTATTATTTAAATAGCCAAAGTTGCTACATCATTTAATGTTAAAGCTATATACAAAATCCTAATATTTTTTAAATTTCAGTTTCAAAGATTGTGGTTTTATGATCGATACTATACAACATTAGAAGATGAAAAAGATCTGAAATGCCTTGTGCTTGGATTTCCAAATTCAACTGAATTTAATGGTTTTACATATATATTAAATGCAAAACAACACTCTGAATTATTCATACAGCAAGTTGGAAAAGTTCAGGATTCTATACTTACTTACGGAATTGCAGGATTTAGATACAGAAAACGTAAGTATAATTATTTATACTGTAATTGAAAAATTATTTTCAAAATTCAAGGTGTTGTATACTTTAACAGAAACTAAATAAGTATAAACTTACAAATGCTGTAGGTTTATATAGTCACCATGAAATTTAATTCTGGCTTGGGAATTATAATAAGTAATATTCACATGAGTTGACATTCAAAAAAGTCGATATCAGTGTTTATATCAGGACAAAGGAACAACAGTTATAATATTATGTTTTAATGTTTGATTGGAGTAAATTATAATTTCTTGCAATTTTTTTCAATAATAAGAATCCTTCCTTATACATAACTTTTCTTACTTCTGGCAGTGTAATTCTTTTTCGCTAGTAATACCACTACGTACCATCCACCAAGAAACCCTTCCTATTATCCTGGCACTACTATAGTCAGAAGATTAACCTAAGTTCGAAAATATATTTAGCGAGATATAAAATAAATACGAGTTGAATCTATGCATACGTCAATCATATTCGATAAATGAGTTTCCCTTATATCGTATATTATCAGTTTGCAACATCAGCTATATTTTTTTTTACAGTAATCCTCATCATTAAAAATTGTTGTCCAGTAACGAAAAGTATAATCTAAGCAATGTCGTTATCTTAGTTTGAAGACACATTTTTTTTCCTTCTTTCAGATTCGTTTTGGTTATTTGTTGTTGATTTAGATGATGCAGCTGGTTATATGGTTTTGGCTGGATGTTCTAAGGAAAATCAGTTTGTTCTTGTTTTAAGAAATGATGAGAATGTTCCTCTCAAACCAGATAATATTTCAACAATTGAGTCGGTACTGAAGAAAAATGGCTTAGGAGATTATAAACTCAATGCAATTGATTATTCTAGTTGTGGAAAGATTACGGAATCAATACTTATTGCTTTTAAATAATTTCATATAGTTTTTCTATGAAAATCCATATTGTAATATTATTTTAAATCAAACAAATAAAAGAACCAATGCTCTCTCCTAGTGCAGGAATTTTAATTACGACTGTGACACTTTTTATTTCTATTCTCAGCAAGAACATTTTGGTACTTTGGTGGTCAATTCGTTCAATACTAAGGATGATAATTATAAAGAACATATATGGGTCACCTTGTATATTGAAAATTCTTCTAAATTTTCCCACAAGTAACATTTTCCATATGAAACCATATTCCAAAAAGGAAGAAATGAAATTTCCATGAGTTATTGAAACAAGAGATTGTGTATTCTCACATCAAAAATATTTTGGTTAAGAAATATTACAATTAAATGCAAGTGTATTCTGCTTTCTGCCATACAAAATGATTGAAGAACAATACAGCAAATCAATAATTGTTTAAATATATCTACGAGTAAAAATTTATTAAATTTATTATGTCTGAAAATGCATAGTCTTTCAAGTTTGAGTGAAATATGTAACAATCTGTTCCCATTCATCACAATTTTTTTAAAGAACAACAGCTGATAAAGATTTCACCAATCAATTTGCATCATTTTCAGTTATAATACAACTAGGAATTTATTTATATATGTACAACAAACATAATAAACAAAAAAAAAGTGAAACGAGAAAATAACAAGAAGAGATCGTATAAAAAAGAGAAAGAGGATACTTTCTTTTTCTTTTGTAAGGTACTAAGCAAAGAATGCTTTTATACTATTAAGCATTGTTTGCTCCACTGTTTAATAAAATACTGTTAATTTGTTCTGTCACAACAACACCAAATTGACAATTCTATTCTCTAAGTATAATATATATTATAAATATAATTTATATTGCTTTTCTTAAATAAATATGCACTAGTAAGTACAAATGTGTTAAAGTACATCAGTTCATATATCTTTTTACTATTTTGTAAGTTATGTTAAAATCAATTAACTGATAATAATATACAGAAAGAAATTCGATGATATACAGTCTTTATGGTTTAAATTAACTTAACTACATTACTTTAAGGAAAATATAAATGGTAAATAATGTATTTTCAGACAGTGTATCAAATTGCAAAAGTTTACAATAAAAGTAAATAATATGAAATTATACATATAATTACTTTACCATATGTTTATGTATAAAAATTTATTTCATTACATTAAAAAAGAAAAAAAAATGAAATCAGATCTCAAAATATTAAGCACAAAAGAAAAAAAAATGACAACGTAACATATATGCAAAAGAATTAAATTTCTTTCAACAGTCAATAAAATTTATTGGCTTAACAAGGTAGAAAAATATCTAACATCTCAACAAATTGTGAATTTTGCATATTCAGACTATAGCCTGCTATAGTCCCTTACATTAGGGTTATGCATACACAGTAATAAACTTAATAACAATCAAAGATTTGTATACACTTAAAAATTTTAATATTTGAGATGTGCAATAAAACTAACTCAAAAAAGCTGCTTCGTACATTTTCATAGAAACTTATCTTTGGCTTTGGAATAGTTATTTTTTCTACAAACATTGTATAGAATAATGCAAATGATTGTAAAAGAATCAACATTTGAGGAATATTTCATTTGTTTCGATGAGCAATAGGACTATCAGGTGGCGTACTTGTAGCAGTATTATCACCTTTAAGAAATGAAGACTTACGATGATTGGTTTTAAAAGATAATCTTTTGCTTGGTTTTGGAGAGAAATTCTGGCTTTCTTTGGATTCAATGCTGCTGGGATCTGACACTGGAAAAAGTACAAAAAAGAACAATACAAGATTAGAGAAAATTATTTCAGGTAGAGTTTAGAAAAATTAGCTGGTATAATATTTACAGAAATAAACTTTGTTTTTAATACTATTCGGTTTTAAAAGTTAGTGTTCATGGTATTAAATATTCACAGCATTAAGTAATCATTCTAATCAAACACTGTTAATACTAAACTTTAATTTTTAAAGTGTCAAGTACAGTATTATTATCGTTTCAGCATTTTTGACTACCAATTCTACTTTCTTAATTTGTTTCTCAATACAAAAGTGTGCTCATGCAAGTTCTATGTTCCAAATAGAAATAGTGTAACACCATTAAACATACAGATAACAGGTTACTATACAACATTCTACACTTCTGCAATCTAAGAAAAATGGAGTAAAAATATTCCTTGAAATTACCATATCATTCAGGGAAGAGCTATGAAATAGATATTTTTATACACTTCAAGTAGAAATTAAGAAATGAAAATAGAAGATAACTATGTTACTAATATTTTAAAGAGAAACTAATAGAACATCTGAAACTTAAGAGATAACAACTTCTTTAACCTGAAATTGTGTGTAGAAATTTAGATTTGCATATGTACCATTAGTAATATATTAACCCCCTCAAACCACAAATTACACCAGTATTAAAGATTTGCTTGTTCTAAATTCAACAGTTTGAATCTAATCCTTAATAGGACAAAAGCACATATAATTATGAAGTAATATATCTAATACATAATCTACAATATCTCTTAAAGATATGAAATTATATTTGAGAGAAATATATTTGACAGTTTTAAAGCACTATTAATCTACTAATTTTTATATCAACTATTTAATTTGAGAACATGGTTTACTAATAAAGTACCACATCAAGCCACTATATGCACAAACCTTTCCTCATTTTTTTTGCTATTTATAAACTGACGAACCTGCCTTTCTGTAAGAGCATGAGATTTTTTTAACATACATGATAAGTGGTGCTATTGTTTATGAATTTCCATATGTAAATTGTACTTAACAAAAGATAGTATTAAATAAATCTAAAAGTTCAACTACTTGAGGAAATGGTAATTGTTGAATGAAGTTCGTTATTGTAAATAAAAATTTATTATAATATTATTTAAATTACTTTCACCTCTATCCAACAGGAACTATTAAACTTTTCTCTATTAAGAAGATGCTTCCTGATATTCAACATTACATATTGATTGCTGAAATGGCGAAGTTTTCACTTTGAGTTTGTTACTTTCCTACTTTATTTTATAAAGAGTTTTTGATGTGAAATATGGACTTGAAATGTAAATTCAAACAATTAAATGAAAAGTTTTGTCTGTTGTAATGAGAATAATACCTTCCTTTAGCTGAGTGAGAACTTCTGTATTATACCTATACATGGAATGATAAGGAAATTTGTATGTAGGATGAAGGAAATATTATTTTTATTAATACAGGGTGACAATTAAGTAATAGCCCACACTTTGAATGTTCATGAAACTTTATATACTGAAGATACAGATATGATTCATGGCTTAAATGAAAGAGGACAAAAGTAAAATTATTTTGAGATATCACATGCCATCAAATTATTAACTGTTCTTGTACAATCTCTGATGACAGCGTCTAAAGAAAATGCGCCAATTCATACTACCGTACTAATTTTGCCATAAAAAATAAATTTTAAAGATACAGGTCTGAAAATTTTAAGTTGTAGAAGTACTACTTCCATTACATACAATCCATTAGTAAGAATTCCAAAAAAATTCATTCAGTAGTTTTTATGCAATGACTTTTTTCAATGACAACATTTTCCTATTCTGTAAGAGAAACTTGACAATTTCTCATTCCTGTGTTAAAAGTTAGAAAAATCATTGTATCTGAAAATAGTCATAAAGTAAAACTACTGAACAAATATTTTTGATATTTTGAGATCTAGATATATTTAATGAAAGTACTAAATTTGGAATTTCCGGACATGTATCTTTAAAATTAAAATTTTGAAGAGTGCTTAAGGGTTTGAATTATTGGCGCATTTTCTTTAGATGCAGTCGTTAGAAATTGTGCAATAATGGTTAACAATTTGAAGGCATATAATGTCTCAAAATACTTCTACATTTGTCCTGTTTCATTTAAGATATAAGTGACATCTGTATCTTCATTAAATCTATTTTTATAAACATTTAAGTGTGGGCTATTATTTAATTGTTACCCTGTATATAACAATGAAGCAAAGCATTTGCAACTAAAATATTATCTTCCAAGCAAATATCTAACCATGCAAATGGAATAGTAGGAAACAAATCAATAATCATCTACAAAACAAAAAAACTCACTTTACAACAACAAAAACTATCAAGATGAAAAACCCATGCAATCAACCAACTAATATTCAATCAAATCTTTAAATAATTAACAATCAAATTCAGAGCTACCATGCACCAAAACGGTAATTCCATGAGGGGGGTAAAATATAGCATATCCAATCAAATAACAGCTCCCAAAAAAGTCACATATCCAATAATACAGTACTTCAAAAGACGGCTGAGGAAGTTTTATTATTCCACCTACCGTGTCTCATTAAGATTATTAAATCTTGAATGTAAGTGCCTGGAATACCATGTGAAAGCAGGAAAGAGAGGAAAAGCACAAACAATTGTAAGCGATTTTGAGTACTTGGCAATTCATTTAAATTCAATTACAACAGGTCTTTTGTATAATATGGGAAGTGGTAAGGATGCTGTTTGAAACGTATGACTGTAAATGTCATATTATATATAAGAATATTATTGTAGGGAGATAAGTACACAACTACATTGTTAAATAATTATATACTCCGCAAGCAAACATTTCTAGTTAGAGGAATTTGACAATTTTAACACCGTAACAAATGAGAGACAAAAATATCACTACTGTTTACTATTGTAAACAAGCTTTCTCCTGCCAAAATTATCAATTTCCTAACTAGAAATGGGTATTTTGTTTGTGAGAGCAGTATAATATCTTTTTAGTTGCTTTACTACTAGTAGAAAATCAATGAATTCTATCTCTGTTGCTTGAATCAGCTTACTAGTGTATGTGTCCAGTACTATATTCTAATTGTAAGAAAGACTGAAAGAAGTAACTATGTATTATAACAATTTTATTGAATAATAACAACAAAAAATGTCTGTAGGTTTCATTGCTCATACTTTTCATAACACAGTAGACCTATACAATTCATTTTTTTAGACTTTTCACCTATTTTACCTAAAGGTACAAAAATATTTCTATATTGCAGTAAATGTTACATTTGAAAATGCTCTAAAAATGCAAGCTATTAAGTGTTAAAACATTTTGAGGGAAGGCTGAGAAATACATTAATGATTAATATTAACAGAAATTTGTTACATTAACTTTACAGTTCTTGTAACTTTACTTCCATAACTTTCTACATTAAATAAAACATGGATCATGTAGAAAGGCAAAACTGAAAAGTTAAAAGAACACTAGAATAACAAGCTCAAGAATAAACCAATAATTTTACATTGAGAGATGAGGAGAATAACCCAATTTTTAAGAAGGTAAGTGTACAGTAAGTCAGTAATTGAATTGACAGATTGATGGGAATATTGTTTGGCCATTAAACAGAGAAACTGAATGGTGTGTGTGTGTGGGGGGGGGGGGACTAAAGAAGACTCAATGGGTTTTATCTGTACTACCTGCACTTGGATATATGAGAGATTGGGTAAGGTAATCCTTCAACTGAAATTGCAAATAATTCTATTATATAATCCTTCTCTTTTAAAGTGTTAATCACACAAACAATTCATGGAGGTCACTCTTTTTTAATCAACAGTCGCTCAGCATTTTAAACAATCTTACAAGTTTCATATTATTCCTAATGTATTATAATACGTAAAGAAAATCTGTACAATAATTATACAAATTTCAAAGATACTTAATGTATTTTTTGTTTCTCCAGGATTCATTTAAGTAACATTATAAAATAAAGATTTTCGGTTATAAATATATTGCATCAAATAATGTTTTCAATTATTGGAGATTCCATTTGGATCTTTACTGGAGCATCATGTTCTCCTGATGCAGTCGAAATTTAGTTTTACAGTCAAATTTAAAGGCTAAAGTATTTATTACACTATTATTATTATAATAGAAAATGCTAGCATAACCTTAATAATTATTCCCAGAGTCAATAAAAAAGTCACTCCCATAATAATAGATTATGCTAACAAATATCTCCTCATTAAATTAATAATAATTAAATATAGTTAAGTAAAGTATCGTAGTATTTGATGCTTACCTCTTGATCTTGTTTCTGTATGAAATGATTGTGGTAATGTTGTTTTAACACCTGGTTGATCAATTAATGCAGCTGCTGTATGCGAACTTGTATGATACATTTGAGATTGATCAGATTTACGAGAGACAAAAGATGTACCTGGAATTAAATCAAAAATAAAATAATGCATGTCTTTTGTTACATGTTTTTAGAAGAATAATTATACATTTTAGGTATCTTTGGGTAGAGTTGTTTTAAGCCTTCAACAGTACAACTACATAATTTGAAAGTCATCTATTAAATTAATAATAATGTAATTTAACTTATTTATGTTATTTTATCTAATGAAACCTAGATTACTCCATCTCAAATATATTATAGTTCATTGCAAATTTTGCAGTGGAGTGAAAAGCTAAACCAAAACACGTAAAAGAATTATAAATTGAATTAATCCAACATAGTATTTAAGTTTGAGCAGGATCACTTACTGTTGGAGTAAAGGGAGACTTAAAATTTAAATCACAAAAACTTTTTTAAACTGCTTGAAATTCATCCTTTACCGTTGCTAAAAACTTTTTACAACCTTTAAAGTCCTATTAAATTTCTTACCGGATGCTCTGTTTGGACCTGAATAAAATCCTTGAGACTGAAATGGTGAAAATACATTTGCAATAAACTCTTCATAAGATGTTGTCTCCTTGTGATTTCGTATTAATGTTTGAAGCGTTTTGGCACGTTCTTCGTAACTATGGAACAAATAAAACAGAAAATCAAGTCACAGTTTATCACATAGAATTATATTAGATAAAAATTATTCTTTTCAAAATTTGACATTTCTATATTGTATTCCACTGAAAGAAACATGTGATATCCACAACTGATATTTGAACCTGAAACCCTTCCACTTTAAAGGCTCTACGTCAAATAAACATGAGTGATTATAGATATAGTAACCCACCCCATCACTTGGTCATAGTAAAAGTGATCACTGTTCTCTTCAGGGCTTAATTTTATACTCTTCTTTCCTTGGAAACTACATGTTTAAACTATTAATGGAATAGATCTTAGTAAAGATAAATTACTCAATCACATTTTATTAAAAAATAAGAACAGGTCTATTGCAGTTATTCAATTACATAATTTCCATTTTAAATTAGACTATCAAAATCACTAACGTTCTACTTTACTACATCTTAATGTTATGCTATATCTCACAAGTATCTTATAGGCTTATCTAAAATGCAGATATTAGAGTCTATCAATCAATTTCAAAAATTCACAACAGTAAAAATGTGAATGTTGTAACTTACTATGTTTGGTAAAAAGGCAGCATACTCCTCTTTGCTCTTGATGCATTAATAGCAGTAGATCTTATCAATCCCGGTAAAACTAAATGGTCCACAATAGCTTCATTAAACAAAGGGCCAAAAAATGGTACCTGGAAATATTTATTGAATAAAACATTAGTCTTAGAAATCCACATACCCTTTATTGCATTTGTTACCTCTGATTTCCTTGAAACTGTTACTCTGAATAGTTTTTTAGGCAATGGATATATTACAATTAAAATATCACAGAATTCCGTGGGAATGATTCCTCTTCTATAATCTCTGCTATGTTCTGACCAAACAACATGAACTTCATCATTACCTAAATGACGAGTCTGAAACAGACAAAATACTTTATTATCTAGTAACCTAATAGCACTGCTACTCATACACTTTTTTTTAATTTAGAAATTAAAAAATATGTTATTTAAGTCTAGGCCTAATCTGAAGGCCCATTCTTTTCAAGGGGGAATATCTTTTTCCACACAGCATATCGGTCCCTTGAGATATTGAGTACAACAGAGAACAAAGAAAGTAAAGTGGTACTGTGTGTTGTAAAATGCTACCTCCCACTGAAAACAACTACACGTTTAAAAAAATATTTATATTAAAAATTAATCTGTTTCTTGTTACAAATTCCTGAATAGGAATTTGAAATACACAATAGGTACACTACGCAATGTTATTTAATGTTAAAATTGTACTAGTTTATGAGCTTGATGAATAGTACAGAAAATCTCAAGGAAATAAAAATCCGTGTAAAATTTTGTGTACATACAAAGAATAACACCTTATAAAATACTGCAACTTTATTGCAGACAAGAGGAAATACTATAAGAAAAAGAAGAGTGGTAGGCTATGCATTCTATATAATAATAGAGAATAAATAAATAAAAATTAATGCTGTTAATTACAATATTAATTTATACAATCATTTTCATTTGAACAGTGTATTATGATTATAACAAACCTTTTGTAGCATTGATTCTTCAGTATTTGATGGCATCCTGGTTGAAACATGAAATATAACTTCCATAAATGAAGTAGCAAAATAAGGTGCAGTTTCACCTGAACTTTTATTCTTCTGTAAACCACCAAGAAATCCCATGTGACTTTCCAATTCAACCTAAACAACAAAAACACACAAAAAAAAGTTAGTATATTTTTATCAAAGATTAAAAAAAATTCTGTTGTTTACCTCCCAAGCAAGTCCAGCAATAAATTCTTCAAATGCTTGTGAACCACTTGAGTTTGATAAAATTGAATTTTTGTCTTCTTGTCCTAATCCTACAAATATCACAGCAATTTTATGGGTCTCTCGACAATGCTGAAAATAATAAAAAGCTCATAATAATGGTGTTAGCAATATAATTAGCTACAAATAAAAATATATGAATGATTAATTAACTAGATATTTCTTGGGCTAACAAAATTAAAAGCATTTACAGCTAACTGAAAATAAAGAATTAAAAATGCAGTACAGTTCTACAGTATGTAACAAAATCTATGGTAATTAGAAGCTTATTATTTTGCAGTTATAGAATTAGAAACTGTACATAGTGTAATTAGATCTCAAATAATTTCTGAACGAAGTGTTTCAGTACACTATAGATTATAGGAAATAGGTTTTTAGGATTCACACTACTTCTGAAATGTTACCCATATTTAAGACAAAGAAATAATTTTTGTGAGATAATTACAAAAATTTCAAACATATTAATTAATACATACTGTACAGGTATTTTTAAAAGTTCCTTTCTACAACTCAAGAATTTTTTTTACATCGTTATGGTACCTATAATGTTTTCTTTGGATTTTCAGTATAAAGTTCTGACTTTTTAATTAAAAATGAAAGAAATTAATTGACCACGTAATATAAAACATGTAGCCTCTCTCTATTTAGTACTTTAATTTTCTGAAATAACGAAATCTGTTTGCTCGCTATTTTGTCAAGCTCATCTTCAAAAACGCAATCTAAATGATATGTTATCAGTTTACTCTGATCTTATTCTTTGCGTTTCGAAGACATTCTCTTCTGTAACTGGAAGAAGACATCCTAAAACTTGCCATTTTCATTTAATAAACCAAAAAAAATATAATAATAATATCCTAATACCCATAAATAAAATAAGAAAATTTCAGTTGTTTTAGTCGGAAATAAAAAAACTGAAATGGAGAAAAAAGCTGAAGAGGAAGAATCCCATCCCTGTAAACCTAAAACTTTGTTCCATTACCAAACTAAAGTGAAGTAACAAACTGCACCAACCTGTTTGTCTAAATTTTTGATTTCTCTAACAAGTTTTTCATTTTTACTGAGCAGATCTATATGTGGTCTCTTCTCCCATCCAGCCAAACCAAGTTGACTAAATAATAATCTACAATACTGAAATGGTGTTGATACACCACTTGGAGAAGGAGGTTCAGCAGGCTTTGCAAAGAAACTAAAGAGAAAAAAAAGTAAATAAGATGTACAATTTATTTCATGGGAAGTTAACTAATTTCAAAATAATGTAAGTCAGTAGGTCTATTTTTAAATGTTTTACTTATTATTTTGGATAGCATTTCACTATATACAATACTTTATATCCTATCCCCCAGCAAAAGCATCGTTTTTAAACTTTCTCTTTTCAAGTGCGGTACATTCTCTTTTTCAAGTTGCAAAATTTTTCCAATCAAATGGAAAAATCCCATGTTAAATTTAAATACAGTGCCTCTACCAGTAGACAGGTATACATACACTATTTTCTTAACAAACAATAGCAGAAGAATGGTAACTCAAAGAAGAAGTCTATCAAGGCTATCATCTTTACAGTTCTCTGAAAAAATATCTTTACAACTTTTTTTCTTAACTGTATTTGAAATATTGATCCCTACACTGTATTCACATTGTCTCAATCTAGACCAAACACTTTGACAGACGGGAGCTGTGTTTGGTCTTATCCCAAGCTGTTTCTAAAACTGTCACTGACATCAAGGCTACAGCGAGCCC
>JAQIWE010000450.1:0-22224 GCA_034698565.1 Campodea plusiochaeta | reverse complement strand
GCCCATTTTACTGATATTTTCTTAAATTTTGACCACTTTTTTATAGTATTTTTTTTTTATTTCTCTTTATTCTATAGGGGCCCCACTTCCATAATTAGAGGGGGGGCCCCGTCCGCAATCGCGGACCTGCGGACCTGGCCAGTCCGACACTGTCCCCATCCTTAGTACAAAAACACCACTATCCCGCCTAGCCCCCTCCCCTTTCCTGTAAACTTCATCAGAAAACTTTTTCCCCTAACTCCCAACGGTAGCAACCGAGGCCTGCGTTCGTAATCTCATTCGGTCCCTTTTATTACTTTTCGGCTACCGTATAGAAACAACAAATAGCAGTCAAAATGATGAACTTGTTTTCACAGATAAAAGCTTGTTATTTCACCGCAAAACCCCCCTGAATATCCTGCGATGTATGCAACTGATAATTGACGAGCTTTCAACGTGGTTGCAGTGCGATTAGGAGGATATTGTGAATGTGTCAAAATGATTTAGGGGGTTAGAGTAATAATAGTTTGGTGAAAGCTCGTGGTTATTGATAGCATGATAAAATAGTTTCAGTTAATGTGAAGTTCATACTTTTTGATGGAATCAGAGTTGTTTTTAATAAAATAATTAGGACTTGCATTACTTTGTCGGGCGGGAATTCATAACTCAAATATATGCAATTTTATATAAAAATATGTGCTATTTAATTATTTAAAAGCGAGAATGGCTCAGCACTTTCGATTAGGGTTCTCGAGTCGGTTTCCAGAAAAAGTTCATAGTTCAAGGTTAGCCTGCATTTCCAGAAAGTTCCGTGCTTTCTTTTCCTCATAGAAATGACTGGAGCATTAAAAATATTATTGCACTAAAATTCTCGTTATTCCAATGTATAAGTATAATATTTTACTACCTGAATCTTATACTGTAACTAAAGCAATTTCATTATAGTGCAATAAAGTATAGAAAATAACGTGCATTTGAAGTACATTATGTGTTTATATCTTTCATCTGTTATGAAGTACAAGTAAGAGATGAAAATATTTGGTTCTTATTGCCCGTTTCACGTTAATATTTATATTACAGATCTGATTTTAGCTGGCATAGTTTTGTATTAATATTTCACATATTTCTGCAGATTTGACAGGCCTAATATAGTTTAAACGTATAAGAAATTATAAATTTCACTTTATAAAATGAGGCAGTCAGTAAATATTTGTCGAAAATTCACACTTCAAGTTCGAATAAATATGTAATAATGCAATATTTAATTCATGTATACAATTCAAAGATATACACATAAAGTTTGATTTATTTATTTTCAGTATAATATGAAGGCAATTTTTTTAACAAAATCATAAATTTTCTTGAAGCATCCGTCAACAAAACCATCAACTGTGTGATAAATGAACAATTTTATTTTTACTCCAGCACTTCCCTCTTACTCCCAAATGGCCATTCAAAAAAAAAAACACAACCTCATAAAACCATTCCATGATGAATTGCCACAATCACAACTCGAAATGATCTTGTTTACAAAAATTCTCCCTCAGTTATTTATTAACAATTAAACACCCGCACCACATGCGATGTTTATCGCGAAAAATTCCTCCTTATACAATAAAAAATAACATGAGCAGAAACTAATAACATAAGTTTTTCTCAAGCGTGTGATCGTAAAAACCATTCCAATTAATGGTGGTCATTTTTTAACGAGAGTTTTCTACTGTTTTCCCGAAAGTATTGTAGAAGAAAGAGGTTGCCACGTGAGTCGAGATGAAGGTGTTATAGATCAAGAAATTGGAAATTTTATTGAGTTTTTTTTCTTTAGTATTTGCGCAATATATTCTCGAGTTAATATAGATGGAATATATATATATGTTTATTACACACTGTTTGTCAATACAAATAGCCAAAAAACTCAGTATAACAGACAATTATTTTTATAAGTATTAATGTTTCCTCTCTTGGTGATAAAAATGGTTCTGCAAATGTGGATGGAATCTCTCAAAACAGAAGATGCAAGGTTGTTAATAAAATGATTTGGGATGTTGAATTTCTTGATAAAATGTTCTATGAAGAAAGTAGTGATGGTTCCTCTTGCTCCAATGTACAAACCAATTACTTCAATTTCGTCAAGATGGTATTTATGTTTGAAAAATGGGGAGTATTTAGTCACCAAGGAATAGGCATGGTATAAGACAGCTGTTTCGCCTTTTAAAGGCTCATCAGTTATCCGAGGATTGATATGACACTATGTGTATCACTCATCATTCCTACCTTACAATGTTAGACAATGATACTATGAAACTATCATCTGAAGTGTGTGAAACAGCTATCTATACCACGTGTATTCCTTGGTGTCTAAATACCCCAAACTTTCTAACATATTCTCGGGTTATTTCAGATTTAATTTGTGAAAAAGAGGCTTATATAGATTAATCTAATATTGTCAGTGGATCAGCATATTATTGTTTTAATTTTCTTCTATTGTTATATCTTTGTGATATTTTCAATGATGAAAGATATACATTAATTCTTAAGTTGGCTATCTTCTTAGGTTGGTATACATGAAAACTGCTATAGAAAAATAACATAAAGAAATTCACAGTACTTGTTGTCAAATAATTTCAGATCAATTGTATTTTTTAATGCTTGAAAGTTAAATAATACATTGGTAACATTAATTCTTTAGGAAGTAAGAGAAAATTGAAGAAAAGTTGAAGAATCTAGTGATGCAATATTGTAAGTAGGCCTGCTTCATATTTAATAGAACAATATTAAGGAGCATGTTAATTCCCTATTAAAGGGCTTATAGCAGATGATTTTACCATTTATAATGTAGTTAACTTTGATAATTTAAAGAGGTTATAATATATCTTTTACTTTTTCATGCCTGATCTATTACAAAAGCTTCAAATACATATTATAGAAGAAAACAGCTAGTATAAAGTACATTTACTCTCATAAAACAATGGCAACCCTCTCATGTGTTGAGTTCGTAAAAAGTCTAAAAATAATGATAAAAAAGTTCATGCTTCACACCGGATCTACCCAATGAAGATCAAATGATCCGGAAAAACGCGACGACGTCTGCGGATCATCAGGTTTCTGCACATTTCGATGAGTAGCGTTTTACTCCGCTAACTTTTAATAATGGCCATTTGTTATGCTGCGATGACGTTTAAGATGTTTATTGAATGGCTAACAGGAAGCAGGAAAATAAATATGCAAGATGATTTTCTTTTTGTATGACGTAGGTTTTGCTGATTTTTTGGTGGATTTGGATTTTTATGTGTGTAATTTAGATTTGGGAGGTATTCAGGAGTGTAGGTACGTGTATTTTTTACGGCACGTTTGCTTTTGTTTTTGATTTGCGTAGCGTTTTCATTGTGTTTTAACAAGGTACTACGCCTATGGGGGTGAATTTTGCTATAAGGAAGTGATTCCCAATTTTAAGCGCTTTAATTTCTTGTTGGTGGTGTGTATAATAATATTGTTTCGATTTTGATAAGAAGGCTTAAAAATATTATGGAAAATAATAAGATTAATAATAAGAATAAGCCTGTTGCAGTTAGGAATAATATAATGTCATTTAGTATGTGCAATTTGATTGCTTCTATATTTGACGAGTAACTATTATGTAAAATTAAGAATGAGAAAAAATTTTCGGATTCAAGAGCACGGTTCTGGATAGACCGAGGTCGTGGGTTCGAGTCCCATTTGAGCCTAAATTTTTCTTGTTCTTCATTTTTTTTTCCAATGCGAAGTAGTCAGTTAAAAACATTTAATTTATTATATAATAGGATTTCGAAACTATCAGATGGAGCAGTATATGAATTCTACTTTGTTTTATTAAATTTTCAGCTAATAAGTAAAACATTTAAACTACATTTTCTTTGTGACTACAGTTACTAAATATTTTATATAAAAAGAAATTCTGCGGCATAATAATTGATTCCCGCCTCCACATTAAGTATGTGGAGGCAACCAATGACAATATATATTTTAAGCAGTTTATTACTTTAAACCAGTGGATTAAATCAGTCGGATGCCTCGTTTTCCTACTCAGCTTATATTTCCCCTGAGATTTGAAATACAGTAAAAAAAGAAAGTGAAAGGAGTACAATCATCAAACTAAATATTTTACGAACATCTTTTAAAAATCAACAAAAAATTCTTTTATGGGCCAAAAAACCTTACAAATATCGCTAAAATAAAATAAATTGAAATTCCTAAACATTCATTTATCATTATAAATCATCATATATATTTCCATGAAGAATCGAAAAGAAAGAATAAAAAAGAGTTGAAAAATAAAAATATTCATCTCTGAGAATACTTAAATCTCCATAGAGTTCCTTTTCCTTTCATAAGTCAACTTCTAGTCCATTGTAATGTGGAGAAGAAAAAGGGCAAAGTGAATGGAAATCTGACTTTTAAATTTGTGCATCATCCACATCCTCTTTTTTATTGTCAGATTTCAAAGATCAAACGACAAAGTGAGGAATCGAGTGGTGAGCGAAACTCTTTTTTATAATTGAATTATTTTGATATAGTGTTTCCAAAATCTTACGGACCCAAATCGATTAACTCATCAAGAGTGTTTCTGACATTCCAACAATTGGTAATTCTTTGTTGACTTATTTGTTTTCTTTGACCAGGCTGCGAATTGTATAGAAAATACACAGTTTGAACCACCCAGACAAGTTGTCAGCAATGGGTTTACTCGTCAAAATAGTTTGAAGACATAACCAGTATGAATCCGTAAGATTTTGGAAGGACTATACATGTTTATTTGGTGCAGAATTATATATGGTTTTGGTGGTCAATTTTGAATTTATTATATTCTGGGAGTTAATAGTATACAGTAAGAGCAAGTGCAACTTGCCTACTATTTTGAAGGAGTATAAAAATAGGATTATTCCATTTATAATTTATTTTATTGACATCTTCAATACAGAATGAACTATGAAATATAAATACTATATTGAAGTAAATCAACAATTTGAGATTACACTTTCTATTAACTCCTTATAACACAATGTTTAAATATCAAGAAAAAATTGATTGGACTATTCTAAAAGTATTATATTGAAGTTACCGGGTTTTAAGATTCTCTCTTGAGACGACGAATTTCTACCATTTGAGCATTATAATGTTGTTTTTATATTATTGCTCAATACAGCAGTTTCGATGAAAAAAAGTAATAATAACAATAAAAACATTGTAACAACAATAAAAATGCAAAACATAAAAAAATAATTTTGATGGTTTCCCTAATGCTGTAAACAGGAACTTTTCCTTGCTTTACAGTGAAGATAAATGATTGTAAACAAAATAAGGTCATAATAAGTTACAATGACTACAATAACACAAGAAATCTAATTATTAATCGGATAATCCAAACAATGCCATTAAAGCACCTCAGTACTTCATTCAAGGTCGAATCTAAAATCTGCATAACAGTCTAAAGCAATTTGCACGAGCTTCCCAGCAACGAAAATCCTCCATGTATAACTATACACCGACTATACTACATTGAAAGTAGCACTACTGCAGTATAAACTTAACAGTGTAATTGTGATTCGTAAAACGTAACACCAGAGGCGTGACGGTTCAGTGAGGTTGCAGCCGCTGAAGATAACGAAAGAGAAAGATTATCTTGTCTAATGATTACAACATGCCGCTACCACCGAATTCTTTTAGTCTACTGTACGGCGTAAAAGTGTGGGTAGACGCTATCTGCTTTTATGAAAATGCATAGCTGTAAATTGGGAAGAGTTTTATGCAGTTTGCGTTTATATTTGCGATCAATAAACAACATGTGTTTTGTTCCGTATAACAAAAAGAAGTAGGAGACCCTTTTTGTAATGTAAAAGTCCACAAATTGTAAGGATATCTTATGAGCGATTCCTTGCCCGGCTCGTAAACTCGTTTTAACTCAAATCTATGAAAGGTACGTTAATTTCACTTCTCGGAAAGCGTTACTTTGAAGTCAAGATGGCTATATAAAGACTAACCTCTTTCTTGTAGACGCTCTTTCTAAAAACGCTCTTCAGGAAGAAGCTCGGGCTCGAAAGAGAATATCCCTTATACATATTTGGCATCTAATCAAGAGGTTTAATTAGAATAGTCTCGGACACGTCTTTTAAAAGGCTCGACGTGAGCTGTTCGGAAAGGAATAGGCTCGGATAGGTTTGGTAGACACCTAATACCTCATAGAGTCGAGGGTTTCTTTGAGTGAAAATTTATTGTAGCCAAAATCTCACACAGTTTGTTAATTGTTCCGCCCTTGCCAAATGTTCTTATAGGAAATAGTTACTTTATTCGATTATATGTAATTTAAATAAAACTTGTTAGTTTGAAAAAAGTTGAAACATTCTTAAAGTCATGGTTTTATCCCCAGGTAAAACTTGTTTCTCTGACATTCAATAGTGATTGAGAACTATAGTCAGGCTCTACTATACTGTACGTCTATAAAGTCCTAACGAGAGAACCGCCCGAGGTGCTGGGCTAGACGAATTTCTTTTTAAAACTTCCTGAATTTGAAAGTCTGTAGTATACCTTTAAGATTATTAGAGCGATATTGTGCAATATGCATTCTTTAGCAATATAAATTTAGAAACCTTATTGATAGTGCGGATGAACAAAAAGTTCAACTCGTGATTACAGTTCTGTACACTTTGATTTAAATTGTGGGTATATATGACGTAAATTGTCATTCGTTAATTCGTGTTTCTGAGAATTCTGAGTGCGAAGATGTTACTGTTTAATTGACAACATAGAATATTTTCCCTACGAACGACTATTGATTTAATCTCACAAAACTAAACTTCATAAACTTGCAAACCACAAAAATTACATTCACGACACCTCGTCAGTTCTTAATAAACAACATACCTCTTTCCATCTTTACTCTATTAAAACTTTAGTCACATCTTCCAAGCGCCAAAACAAAACCCGATGATCTTCTCGACCCTTGACGCGCCCCAAATTTCATCATGGCACGCCAGCAATGTCTTGTACAAGAGAAAAAAGCGTCATAAGTGAACCTACTTACCCACCCACCGGAAAGCATCTAAAACTAAATAATTCCCAGCTCTCCTGTTATGTTAATATCCGCTGCCATAGTGGAATCTCACGGGACCCCAGCAGTCGTTATGACATCACTATAGGAAGGAAGACGAAAGAAAATACTGTAAGGAGTAAAAGAAGGTCTGGGGTATATTGGAGTCTGGGGTATATGCCTGGTGTGTTGTTGGTGGGAAATGGTCTTTATGTTAGAAAGCAAAAAAAATGTTATCTCAGGCTCAATGATAGTTCTTGCAATTTGCCATCACTGTTTGAGCTTTCTTAAGAAAACTATCAGTAAACGTATATTCAGTCCTATAAGTATTCATTTGAATGAAAAACCTCCAACAATATTAATTTAACAACTAATAATATTGAACCTATTATGAAAAATCTTAGCATATTTTAAATCATACAGCAGACCTGCAGATATAGATCACAAGTAATAGAGGAGATTATTGTTAGTGGTGTTGGGATTTTAGGTTTCCTTTTTATCGGGGACGACAGTTATTTAAAGCACAAAATCGTCATTAAAATAAAGAAAAGGTAAGCCCTCACAATATGCAGTGTAATTCTAAATAGTTCAGCTCCTGAAGAATATTTTCTATAGAAGTTTCGATTTAAAAAAATGAAAATAAAATGATAATAACAAGTCACCGACAACATCAGCCTCGTATGGTATTTTCATAAATAGCGTTGAAACTTCTAAAAAGGAAAAAGAATCAAAGGATTTTAAAGAAAATTTAAACATTGCTTCGTGTACAATAATTTCGTCTCATCGCACAATTTTAGAGCAGAAAAAGTAAGCAGTAGTTATATAACTTTGGGTGCTGGGTTTACATGAATTTGCAACAGAAAGTCAGAAAAGTAAATACAGTATTCCTATGCAGGTACTTGTATATCCAAATTGGATCTATGAAAACTAGAAAGTCACCCTAAAAACCTACTTCTTACTTTCCTGCCATGTATTTCTGTCTTCTTTTTCATGAGCAAGGACGAGAATAAAAAAGAAGGCGAAGAAAATGCCGCAATATCGATTTTTTACCCCTTTTTTCACTTTCTCTCTTCTCTTTCTCTCCGCTTTTCTCCAATTCTACCGCAAAACAGAGGCGAGAATGAAGAAAAAGTCCAGCATTAATATTAAGTATCGGTGTGATTGCCCGCCATTTTGAAATATTCATGGAGGTCATGGAGTTAGGGTAAAAGGTGAAAAGGTAGAAAGTTAATTTTAAAGGTCTTGTGTAAGTTTAGGGTTGGTTAGAATATTTAAATGAGGGTGGGGTGATTAATAATGACAGTGATGTGTTTTAGAATCACTTTTTAATTTGGGTGTTGGACTAACTTTGTATTGGATGAGGGGAATAATCTGATATTTTGACAAAGAGGTTGGCAGTTAAAAAGTTTGACAACCATTCTAGAATATTATTATAATTTGGAAGCATAAAAAAGTCAAACCTTTCTTGATTATTCCATTTTTTTCCTCATTCAGAAGTCATATTACTGATGTGGCAATGCAGCATGCAGCACTGTTGGTTTTGGTGTAGGATATATGAAAACCACAATTTGTTTAAGACATAGTGACCCTATACTTGTATATGCAGATCTAAGTTACAGAAGAATCTGTAACTTAGATCTGCATCCGATCTAAGTTACAGAAGAATCAGAATTGAACTAATAAGATAGGCGACTTGAAAGTTTTTATGACACACCATCACACATATTTTTTTTATCTCATATTATAATGTTATCGAAATTTAGTGACTTGTTGATTTTTTTTATCTTGAAATGCTTTTAAGTTTTTTTGTATGATAGTTTTTACAGTTAGCCCAACAACATTAAAACAGTTCAAATAAAGGAATTCAAAAATTAAAACAGTAACTTTTCAATTTTACTGAATTCCGAAATTTTTGTTAACTTCGAATTTCAAATTTTCCTATAATCTCAGCCCCAACCACAGCACTATCATTTCAACCTTCCGAAACCCAACGAAAATTCATCGAAAAAAATTTCTGCAACATTTGTTCCAGCAGTACAGTATATAGTTGCCTCGTCCCGCCGCGCTATAGTACTCTATACAGTATTTGAAGCTGAGAATGGAAACGTGATTGCAAGTTGGTTGCTATCTTTGGACTTTTTATTCTGACTTTTTCATTGATTGAAAAGTCGAGGGTCACACAGAAACCAATCCTTATTCTATTGAAAAAAATGGGAAGATATGTTTGCTTTGGCGAAAAGAGAAGAAAATCTTTAAATGATGTTTCCGTGAGATAAAAGTTTTTTTATATAATATATTCTTTTTCATAAAGAAGTATACAGAAGAATATGTTTAGCTTTAAACAACGAAACGGATGAAAGAAAAGAAGTTATTGTCGTTAACATTCCAATTTGTTCATAACTTTAAAAAACGTTAAGAATAAGAAAATACCTTATCTATAAAATATTCTATAGTTTGAGTCTGTAAGAAGTTGAAATTAAATTATTCGTTCTTTAACTGATTAACGTTTTTATACATTGTTTAGATTACCCTTACTTAAAACTTTCCTTGGTTTGTTTCTTATAGTTATTAGAGATTTGAAATATTTTTGTGCAAAATTCAACATTTTATATTATGAGGTTAGCTTAATATTTGTTTCTTTCATAACAAAGTTTTAACATGATATCGAAATTCGATCTTTTTTAATTTTTTTTATGACTTTTAAATTTTACATACTGTATCTCTGCATAATCTCCTAGGGTATATAGTCACAGTTGTGTACTATCCAGATAAGCTTTATTAGGGAATATCGAGGACAACATCAAAAGTAAAATATGTCTCTCATAATGATACCAATTTCTCATAATATCGTGCAGCTACAGTATAATATTACTCCATTCTGCACGTTCATGAAAGACCACTCTAATTTCACCACAACGAAATAATTTGAATACAGCGGCAGTATATAAAACTATATAAAACATGAATCAAAGCTATTGAAATTTTAAAAAACATGGAAAATAAAAATGCGCCTAAATTTCTAGAGAGATTGCGGAAATTTCACAAATAATGCTCATTATATAGAACAACCAATCATCGCCCATTGTTTCACATCAACAAAAACACATTGTTTCAAATCGTTCCCAATTTGACTCTCAACAGTCCTTTTGAGTGGATTAAATACGCATTTGACCAATAGCATACCGTGCATGGAAATCGTTTCAAATGCGGTTTGAATAGTAAACCCAGTATGGTACCACAAAAGTATCCAGGGACCACATTCTATAGAAATTCGATCAGAAAAAGGCTTAAAAGTATGGGTTTTCTAAATCTCTCGTACGACATTCTTGTTTTGTTGTAAAAGTGGGTTAACTACTTTAGTGTATGTATGTTTCGAATTGTATTTAAATGAAGAGCGTATTTTATGCTGAAATATAGCTATTTGTAATAATATAGCACAAGAGTCGGGTCAGATACTATTATGAGTCGGGTCAGATACTACAAATTTTACAGTTTGGATTTGCTTACGGGAAGAAATTTAAAGAATAAATCTCGTGCTGTATCCGAAGTTTAGTTTTTGTTATAATATTGAAATCTTGAACATGCCTCATACCATTACATCATAATAATATCTTGACCTAAAGTGACCAGCATCCTAGGCCAACTACAGTAGCTGATATTTTTAACTATTGACATATAGCACTGAAACTTAATAACTGCAATATGGAATCTTATGTGAATGAACGGAAAACACGTAGTGAAAAATGTCAGCTAAAGAAGTAATATCGATAACCAGAAATTTCTCCCATTTTTCTCATATACTAGATTCAATTAACCAAATGATTTTCAACAATAAACATTTTTAAATAAGCTTATTAGCAAAAATACCACTTTTATTCCATGCTATTGTCGCGATGCTTTGAAGTATTGTTCAGAAAAAAACATTGTTTGCTTACCGTACTTATGTAACCATTAGACCATTATAATGACAGAACAAAAACACAATACCTGAAAAGAGAGAGAAATTTGTTAGCATGAAAGTTAGCATGATATAGCTGAAATACATGTTGCATAACGTAAAAATACTCCCTTGGAAATACTAAATGAAGTAATGTTATAAACGCTAGTTTTAGTAAGAATTTCCACAAATTTTTCAATCCAAGTAAATTTGCTGTTACAATAGTCGTACTCAGATATGGAAATTAATCGGTTATGTATACTGAACACATAACTAATAGTAATTTGGTGTATTTTTTATGGAAATATTTTAAAATGTTCAGAATACTGAACGTTTATGACTGATAGTTTTAATAATGTATTTTTTATTATACTGTATAAATACAAAATGATGGGTTTTATACTGAAGATTCTGAAAGAGATTGGTGGTCATCCACAAATGAACAAATTCCTCATTGATTCACGTATTGTACAATTTTTTAAGAGCAAAACAGACACGCTAACTTTTCACAGACGTGGTACGGCTTAATATTGCAGTAAGTCCAACTTTCAAACTTACAATCTGCCACAATGTAACGTAGAAGTTGCCCAACTTAGGGACTAATTATCCTGTAAATATTCTTTGAAAGCTTTACTTTGTGCTTTTAGCAGGTATTATAAATCAAATACTAATTTATATGGCATGAAACAATTGTTATTTTATTGAAATGGTGAAAATATTAAATAAAATATTGCTTTAATGTACGCAAGATGGCCACGAACACAACTACCCTTTGGATTTGTCCACTAACAAATTGGAAAAATCGTGCCATGATCCATTTGGAAAAGTAAGCGTTTACGAGTTGGACTTAATGATTTAGGCCCCGCCCCTTTCACTCTATTGGTTGATTTTAATTAAACTCTTACTAGTTGGAGAAAAAGTTGTTGTGTTTGTTTCGCCCTTTAAACAAATATTTTCAGGGGAATACTTGCAATATATTTTGAACATTTGGTAGTTCATTTCCCTTCTTCTGCAATAAATTTCCAGTATAGGATAGAAATAATCATGAGCTGACTTTTTTCTATACACCGATTTATAAATACGAGCTACAAACTACTCAACTGAACGATCTTTTAAATTTCCGCTAGGATTTGACTTGATCTATGGTACGATGTACACAAACCTGTCAGCCATTGTAACAAAGCTCCCTTAACCATTAAAAATTAATGTGCACTTTCCCTCCAACAGCAGAATTCATATTACTGATGTGGTAGAAACAAACTAATTATGCAGCAGTGTTGGTTGTTGTGTAGGATAAATGAAAAACATAACAGCATAATTATTATGATAATGTGAGATGAAGATAGTACAGTATCTGTAGAATATGATTACGTACTAGTTCTGTATAAGTTGCTTATCTTCTTAAGAATCTGTTTCACAAAAGAAATCCCAGCCTTATTCTGCCTGAAATATAATTATTATATATTGATGTGGTTCAGGATTTTTCATAACTGTGGAACAAAGTCTGGTACATAAAATGGACAGTTAAAAATGTACTTATATGTTTATCAGCTATCAAGTAAGACTATTTTTCAACATAATTTATTATATCACTTGAATTTTCAGTTACTTTCAATGTTCAAGGTGTACAACTCCTTTGTTAGTTTTATTTCACCTTACTCCTGAAGAAAATATTGCAGTGTTTATACTTCCATTTAAAAAAAAAAACCTTCAGGGACGTCACTGAGGGGGGGGGGGCGTTCCTCCAGATAAAGCTTCCGATCCCCTGCCCCCCCCCTGATCGAAAAAGATAATAATCTGATGAAATTTGTTATATGCTCAATTCATAAAAATTACTCTAAAATAGGAAGTCAAAGGTCAAAAAGAGTAGTTACAAGCGTAGAAAGCATCACTATAATGATTATTTAATTTAATTATTTAATATAATGATTATTTAATTTAATTATTTAATATAACGATTATTTAATTTAATTATTTAATATAATGATTATTTAATTATAATGATTATTAGGATGGGGTCCACGGAAGAAGAAGAATAGTATCATATTTCATCTATAATTGTCTTATTTTGCCTTAAAATTATTTTTTTATTGATTTTTTCAATAGGAAAAAAAAAGTTTGCCCCCACCAAAAAAATATTTTGCTATCGCCCCCCCCCCCAGCTGAAATGTTCTGACACAGTCACTGAACAACTTACAGTACGTACTGAAATAATCAACTGAAAAAGAACTTCAAATTTACTACCATCCCTCTCAAAACGGAACTTCATTAAAAGGAGCATCACCATCACATTATTATAGAGACATTTGACATTCATTTAATTCATACTCCTAACTCACGACGCCATTTTTAATTTCATCCCCCCCTATCAAATAGGAAAGCAAGCGTAAAATGAATCTCAACGACGCGGATGAATCTGCTGACATTTCACTTCTCTTCTGTCTCTCTCGAGTCTCGCAAAGCACTTCTCGAAGTATGTGTGTGTACACAATAATCGCAATTAAAAGTAGAGGAGGAGACTGGGGGGGGGAGGGGGAGTCAGCAGACGACAGGTCGTTCACGTGGAAAGTTTAGTGGGAGGGAGGGGGATTTGTAAAGTCGAAGGTACTGTATATAGATTTTGGGTTGAAAATGTTGAAAGTAGAAGGTGTTTTCATTTTGGAGGTTGTGTTTTATAACCTTTGAATGATGAGCTTTAAGTCTCTTTTCATCCTTTTAAAACGGGTAGGAAATTGTTAATATATGTACACAGCATAACTAAACTGTTAGTAGTTGTTCTTTCTGCACATGTTAACCCCGACTACTGTGGTCAAAGACAAAAACTCCAGGTGAAAAATAAGAATAGATCGTACAGACAAAGTCTCCAAGAAAATCCTCTGGAACTGTTTAATTTAAAATAAGATGACTGAACCAGGGACGCCAGAACTCCTTTTGGGCAGCGGGAGTGAGATCAAACTTAGAAACGCTTTATTTTCATAGGTGATTCCAGAGGAACCTTTTGGGGAAGCAAAAATTAATAAGGTTCGTTGAATACCGCTCTTGAACCGACACCATGGTTGGCTCATGGTAAGAAAATTTAGAAAAATTATACTAAAAGATCAGTATAGATTAGTATATATAAAAATTACAATAAATATTAGTATACTAAAAGCTGACTATTTTAGACCATTTTACTATTTATTGTAAAATTTAAACCAGCGTTTTTTAAATTAGTTTAATTTATTTACACTTTACCTCCATGACAAGAAAGAAATCTCCAATTCCAGGGGGAGCAGTTGCTCCCCTTGCTCCGTCCCTGGTTTGAGCCACTCGGCACCTTAATGCGGGTCTTTGTCAGACTATTCTACTGACTTTTTTGTACAATCTAAAGGTATGATTTGATAGTGCTTTCCAACAATCTGGATACTACTAGCAAGTCGCTTTAAAATCCAAGGATATGCGATTATTAGAAATCAAGTTGGAGAACTTCGAGTATTAAATCGACCTGTCGTGATTCTATTATACAGTAAAATATGTATCTGATGCTTGTTATAATAATAGAAATCATAGAAAGATTCTTAGAAGTCAGTTTTGCCCATATTTACAAAAAACAAACAGTAAATTCCGACGAGCAAAAATCTTCTTTCACAGAACGTTCACTGTGTAATTTCCAACATTTCAAATCTTTACATATCTCATCGTCAAGTCTAAAAATAAGTTGATTTAAATTCCATCATTTCTTTTACTTCGTCAAACATTACATTCAACTGAAAATAAATCCTGCCGCTCACATTTCCAATTATTTCTTCTTACACCATTTTCTCGCTTCCATTTAGATTAAAAAAGAACTGGGGGGAAAACGAAGAGAAAATGTCAGGGCGTCATTTGATGGTCTTCATTTTTATTTTTCATACCGACACTTTTTTCAGTTCTCTTTTTTTGACAGCAATTTCTTTTTCTTTTTTTTTTATTTGGTGTGCGAGTTGATGATATAAAACGGACGAAAATAACTTTTTCAATGGAAAAGAGGAGGGAGGGAGGAAAAAGTTAAAAAGTAATTAACAACTTGGTAATGAGATGAATAAAATAAATAATTGTTGCTCTTTTAGATGAAGTATCTCATAAATCATAAACTGCTTTTATATTCTATGTCTGAAGTGGCTTATTATTCAGCTTTTCTCGTATTATTTTCTGTGAGACTGCCAGAATTTTAAAAGTTGTAGAAGCAGCAACGCTAATTACTTAGAGTTGGTGGAACGAACGACGAAAGACATGACTTTAGGAACTTTATGAATTCAAAAGGAAGTTGGAAATTTGTTTCAAGAGAGTTGCCAATATTTTGGAAATGGAAATTGGTATCAGGAATGTATAGATACATGTAACAATTTCTAAACGCAGCCAGGAAGCATAACACGTGTTTTAATATTTACTAAAGCTGCATAGCCAAGTTGTTATTATTATTATTTTTTAATTAAAATAAGTTTATAATTGGAAATTACTTTTACGTACAGAACCAAAATGTAAGAATCAAATATATTGAGTAACCTTTGTGAGAGAAAATATTACTCCTACATGCAAAAACTCTGTGGAGTTTTAAATGGAAAATTTATTCATCAAAAGTATAAATACCTTTGATTAGAAATTAACAGAAATATTACTTTTTTTACAATACAGATATTCAATTCATTGCATACATCAGCATTAAAGTATTGCTGACTTAAAAGTTTCAAAATGTTAATTTTAAGGGCTTAGATTACGAAGGCAAAATATTATCACATCAATTTTTTCAATCAATTAATTATCAAAGCAAAGTGACAGTGTTCAATCTAACCAAATATCTGCCCTCTTACTCATGTTATTGTTGTTCTCTTGTGCCATTTGACATCGAGTGAAAGAAACACTGATCATTGTTAGCTTGTCAAATGACCGAACAAATAGAAGAGTCATTCGACTTCTGTGACATTTATCCAAGAGAGAAGAATGAGAGCAGTTACTCTTGTCATTGGTTCAATCGAAGAAATAACGAGTTCGAGGGCATAAGTGTTATTACGAAACTTAAATTATATTTCGTTATTATTAGTTCAAGTTTTTGGAGAACAAGAGAACTGATGTTTCGGGTATTGCTTCACGCTTATCATTCCAGGTAGGTCTTTTTCACTTTAATAGAAGACATACCTGATTCTTAGTCCTTATATAATTATATGGGGAACATAAAGAATGACTCTTGAGCAGTTGCTGAATTCAAGAATATTCTAATGATAACTCTTTGATAAATTATTCTCTTCTTTTCATGAAATAATCTTTAATCTTAATAAAATAATATAAACATAAGTTTCATGAAAGATTAGTTGTAAATTATGCAAGCTAACAAGCATGCTAAACCAATTTTACAAACATGTTAAAACTTTTCATCATTAATAATACATATCAAAATTATGCATTAGACCACTTCAAAACACAATAAAATACCGGATTGACGTTTCGTTTGCTATATTATCATACAAACATTTTCAAAAAACAATAATTTTGATATGAATTATTATCAAGAAAAGCCACTGAATCTCCGAAAATCTATCTTTTCATCATTAATGTGGAATACATCACCTCATAATTTTAGTGATTTCTGACACCATTACAGTATACCTTTTCAAGTTTCGACCCAAAATTCAGCTGAACTTTTGCAGAGCATAACTGTTGCAATATCGAAGTGTGAAGGTTCCTATAATATTCCACTCCAACTCCTGTCAGTTTTGAAGTACGACTACCGCAATACGTCTGATGATGAGTTATTCAATATGGCCCCCACCACATTACGGATCTATTAGAGGATTGTTTAACCCCATTTAACCCAACGTTCGACGCGTCAACCATAAAAGCATTTTGTTGGCCCATTTTACTCATAACCCGTTCATATTACATTGGGTGTACTGATTAATGGATTTTATATATTGATACTTGGGTTTTGTAATTGATGAAATTGATTTAGGAGACATCAAAATTATCATGGTGGGCTAATGAATTTAAAACTTAATAAGACGACTTTGAAATCAATTTTGACTTTTATGTTGAAATAAATAAAAGGTGACAGTGTAAATAGTTTTCGAATAATTCTAAAGCAAATGCAGAAGAATTTGAATGAGTAATGTGGTGAATGTAATTTCAGATTTTCAGTGCAGATGATAGTGATTGAAATATTGATATTTTCGCAGCAATTAAATTTGTGTATAATTATACAAAACAATAATTTATATGAAACTCGATGCTTGGGTAAATTCTTCTAACAATAAATGGAAACTGATGAGCTATGGAGAACAAATTTGGAATCTTATTTTCATTCAGTATATCTGTTAAATAAGGGTTTCTGTTAATCTAAAATACATCAACGGAATTAATTAATCACAGCTTGAGACCCAGTTTTTCTACCTCATTGGCATATACATTTCTAAGATGAAATTAAGTGTATTCTATTTTTGCACAAACTCGTTGATTGCATTCTGCAATTGATGAAAACTATTTGAAGTTATAGTATAGAAATATTTGTATTTGTATTGACTCGAGTTTTGTTACATAAATGTTTGTTAGAATTAAAGGAAATGGCAAAATCTATTTTTTAATTGAAAGAATTTGATGAGTACGTTTAAGAGAGAAGAAAATTAACATTCAGCAAATAATATACTTTAGCTCCAAACCTTTGCTGGTAGATCTAATTTCAAACAAAACTTTTTTAAATAGGAAACAAGGCTTTTTTTACCGTACACGTTTTATATTTTCTTTTCCACACAAAAAATCGTATATAAATGCAACTAATCTACTCAAAGTGAATACAGAAACATTGATACAGTTCACACAAATACCATATAAAAACATTCCAAATTCCTCTAAAAAAACTATACAATTCTCTGCACCGTCGATAATATCGTACCCTTTCTATCGATACCATTCATCATTACTGGATGACACTTACCAGATTAAAAAAACATTGGTCACAGAAGCATGTAAAAACGCCTCTAGGCTCCGATGAAAGCTTGATCTCTAGTGAATAACTTCTGCATTCTAAGTTTAATTTACGTTCTAAAACAAGCTGTCTAATAAATTAAATGAACGGTCCTTGTCTCTGCCAATTTTTGAACTTATGGAGGATTATAATAGGATATATGAGCAGTTTTATAGTCAAGTACTTTTTTGATAAAATAGGAAAAAAAGGTTATCACGTTTGAGGAAATATTTTAAGAATTTTATGAAGTGTAACGTTCGAAAGGTATTAAATTTTTGGTGTTTTTTATAGCTTGGATTATGCTTTAATTGACTCAAAAAGTGCAATATGATGTATGAATTTAACAAGCGTATAATATTATAAAAGTACATTTTTATAGGGTATATGCAATTTGGCACGCCAATATAAATTCCGATGTGCGTTTATTTGATTAAAATTGAACGTTATAAAGTAATAAAGCGTACGTGACTGAAAAACAGACATTTTATTTTAAATTAAGCAGAACTAAAGCTATTATAATTAACTATTTGAAGTAACTTCATAATCTAATTAAATTGATATTTCATTATAAAAGTTTTTTTATAAATATAGTTGAAGAATCAAAGTAGCAATAAGTCAGTAATAATTGTACGATTTAATGAGTTCTAAATAAATCTTTTACATCTTTAAACTTATGATTAATGAAGTTTAACAAAATTAATCTCGTAAAACGTTAATTTAAAACATCGTTTGTAATAAGTTGGACGAACGTAACGTTAATAATTATGCACAACTTTACCGTACTATACAAAATAACTGAGAAAATATTGACTTTCTAAACAAACTTGAATTCTAATGCATTTCAATTTATTTAATAAAAGCATTAATATTAGCTTTTTAATTACTTAATTAGGAAAGCAAAAGTCTTTTATCTTCCGAGGAATACATTATTAACTCAAAATATTTTGTGTCTGCTGATTACATAATTAGAATTTTTATGAGTTACTCATGTAATTATTAGCTGAATTTGACTTTTCATGATAACCACAGTATCAATTATTCTTTCTCTTAAAAATCGCATTGTATAATTATTTACATTACCCCAGTTTTACTTTGTATAAGCAGAACTTTATTCATAAATAATGAATTAAACCCAAATAATAATATTTAAATTGGGAAAAAGGGGAATATTCTTGTGATGCTTGGTTATCAAAAAGACAGAACTATCATCAAACAATCATAATTTTATATCAAATTTATAAGCATTCTACCATACTTCCTTTTTAGAAGTACATGTTGTAGAAAATGCTGAATTATTCAAATTATTATCTTAAAAACTTGTAAGAAGGTTTCGTTTATTGGGCATATTCGTAATAAATATACACTAGTACATGCTTTATACAAATTTTTATGCTACCTCAAACGTGATGGCTTAGTTGAATTGCTACTTGAAAAGTACATAAAATTTCGTCATAGTGGGTGAGCATTAAAATACCAATATACCACACTTTTCTGGAAAATCTAGTTTTCCTTCTTTTCTGTTTATTTTTACAACAAAAATAAATAAATTTCGGTTGATGACCGTAACAGAAATCAAGGATTTATTAACGGCTGTAGACATATGTGAAAATAAACATTTGGACATGAAATCTTCCCGAAATGATATAATGTTTGAAAAATTTGACCATTCCTTTCGGACACTCTATTCATTACTATAATAGTATAAATATTATAATATGTTCAATGTATTTAAACGCGAGGAAAATATAATTATCTCGAGAATTGTCTCTTAAACAATAATGATCAAGAGTTAAATGTACCAAGGTCACACATAAGAACATTGTTCTAATGATATTTCTACAAAGTGTATGTACAAAATTTATTACTTTATAAAAGAAGTGCTATTTATCAATGATATTATAGGTATTTAGTAAAAGCTGTTAGCAGGATCAACTATTTTTGTTTATGTATGAAATTATATTTCTTTTTTGTATTTCACAGTTTTGTTATTTATATCAATCAGTGTTGTTTTGCCTATGTATGTACAAAAATGAAAAATGTATTTATCGACTCCAATATTGTATGGCAGTGGCCGATACAATAAAAAATATTCTATTCTATTTTAAACTTGATTGTGAGTTTCTATTTTCATTTCATTGGTATTCACAACTATATTTAATTAAACCTTTAAATTTACTTGTAGTTCGAATGTATTTTGAAACAATCACATCAATATAATTATAAACTTTTAAGTAAGGATTTTATACCATATGCAGTCTGAATCTGCTTTGGCAACTCTTATAAACTAATGTCTGTATAAAATTATCACTATAATGAAGAATGATATCTCATTTTCACAGGCAAAAATAAAGAATAAAAAGTTTACTTTGAAAGAAGGTTTTAAAAGATAGTTTAAGCTCACAGGTCTTTGATTCATATTTGTTAAGTTTGTCAAAACGCAGTAATAAAGACCAATAAAAAATATAACTGGTAATATTTCGATATTTATGTAATATCATTATCAAACAAGGTGTTTACAAAATATTTTGGTTATATTCCTCTTCCAACAAAATGCTCAAAATGAGGCTCCAGAATGGATTTTGAGCATTTTGTTGGAAGGGGAATATAATCAAAATATTTTGAATTTAATATTAAAAAAATATAAATATATTTTTTTAATGATATTACATAAATATCGAAATATCACCAGTTATATACAATTTTGTATTGGTCTTTATTACTCCATTTTGATAAACTTAACAAACAGAAAGCTTCACAAAATAATACCTTGCTTAGAAATAGCACAAGAAAGCATATACCTTTAACTTCAATACCTCCGTACATATCCTACGAGATGTTAATCAAGATAACATAAATCCATGTAAAGGTAAAAGCTCCAATATAACACTACTTCTTTTAAATCCACCTGCTGGAAAGTCCATTTACTTCCAACTCGAAGTTAAAGCATCATGTGCTTCTCTCAAACTCTCAAGTAATTTGAAGCAACGTAAGAACCCCTCCTGTTACTATAGTACTGCAAGTAGATCCTAAATTTACTTCGACTCCAAAGCAATTTCCGTTCATCCAAACTCAAAATGGAGAATGGACGTTTAAATCAAGTGGGAGTTAAAGGTGGAAGTGGATTGGAGTAAATGAAGGGAGAAATTGTACTAGAAATCGCTAAAGATTAATTACATTTTCCGGGTTAATAATTTTTACATTTTCATATTTTTGAACGTTTAAAGGATTACTTGCAGATAATGAATTTCTGGTTTTCTGTGATTTTCTTGTACTTATATTATTAAAGAATTTTTGCAAACTGTTTGACATTTTTTACCCAACGGATCAAGAGATATTTCTGTTTATATAGATGATAGATTTTTCACATGGTAGCACAAATCGACCTGCTTAATTTCGCTGCCTTTCGAAAATATGCAAATTATTCGCTGAAAAAAACATATCAGAACACATATCTAGTAAGTAGTAGCAAACCTGACTTAAAAATGATGCAAATTAATCATTTTATTCATATATCAGTTGTCTTATTGTTTTGGGCCACGCCTTCTCCGCTAACGTACACCTTATTTTCTTGCATTTTCTAAGGTGAATAATTTATCTCCACAACCGAAGATTTTTGGGAGGTAAGAAAAATAATATGAGTTGTTTATCAAGAAGACTAATATTATGTTATAATATCATAAAAGTCAATTTAGGTGCAGGTAACACTTTAATTAGATTTTCTGGGTTAATAATTTTCATATTTTTGAGCATTTAAAGAATATAACCATTTTTAAAACACGGGAGTTTTTTTATATCTTCACTGAAAATTTAACATCACCTACAGTACTATAAAAATAATTGTATTTTTAAGCGATGTTCCAAATTGGCAAAGGATGAAAGTAAACTTTGATAATGATATCTTTTCCTTTCCAAAACATTTTCAACTTACAAATGTATGGTATACTGTTTGGAATTTCATATTCAACAGAAAATTTATATTACGGTGTTTGGAAATAAAGATAAATCAATTACCAATGTTTTAATAAGCATTAATTTGTTAGAAATTATATTTTGAAAAATACATTTTTGTCCATAATTTTCAAAATTGACACTAATTTTGTTGATTTTTTATGAAGGCGAAACCAACAATTTTGAACTAGAAAAGAGTCAACATCACTGGTTAACAAAAGTCAACATCACTAGTTAGCAATACATCCAATGGGAGATTTTCCAAAACGATAGTTCAGGAACAAGCCGCAGTGGCCGGCGGTGTCGCATGGGACAACACAGTCC
>JAQIWE010000449.1:0-22232 GCA_034698565.1 Campodea plusiochaeta | reverse complement strand
CACAGTAAAAAATTTGTGCATAAGGATATGTATAGACTTCTAGTTTTACCCGTTCCCACCCATAATATGCAAAGCTTTAAGCAAAATCAAAACAACTTATTTGCATAATTGACAGAATAGTACCTTATTATGCATGTAAGAAACTTATAAGCAAAGCCAAAATAAGGTATGCGTTACTCCACTCATAACTTATCACCACTTTATGCAGGTGATTAACTGGACTTGAAACTTATTTGCATTTTATGCATGTGATTCAGTGGACTTTGTATATTCTGATGAAGAAGTGAATAATAAATATTTTATATAAAATTTTAATAATACCGCAATAATAATATATGAATGTATTTTATGTGAAATTTTACTACTGGAATACAATATAAACAGAGAAAAATTACAATTAATTGACCATATAAAAAGTTAAATATTAAATACAAATGGAAACACAAATGATGAACATTATTTATATTATCAGGTGACCTTAATTTTTATTGATTTATTGAGTAACAAAATCTATAAACTGACCAAAATTTTGAAAGTAATTTGAAAATATATTAAAAATTATAATGGTAAATAATAATAAAAGCAATAAATGAAAAATTTTGCACATTCAAAAATCATTTTCAGTAAAATCAAACTATCAATAAAATAATGTTCATACAGTAATAAAACTTCAAGTTGAAAGAAGGTGCTAAAATTAATAATTTTCAGGATATTTTTGTTTAAAAATAGAATTTTATTTCGTCAGTGAATTTATCATTCGAGACGTATTAAATAAACGTATTAAAAATAAAAGAATAAAACGTACCTAATATCATTAACTTAATATTATTAATTGGTAAGATTAATATTTTGAAGTATTTGAACTTATTTCGTATTATTAATATTTTGCTGTCTGAAATTCGCGCCGTGAATTCAAAATTGCTGGCGTGTAGTTCCTCAACATCCCACCAGTCACATGGTCGGCGCTGCTGCGGGAGCAAATCAGGTGATCAGCAGGCGACAGTTTTCGACTGACAACGTGTGTTTCTTTGTTTATTGGCCTAGTTGGTGAACAATGGACAAATAAAACATGATAGAAGGTAATTAACTTTAGCTATTGACGTACGTATAACAGCGTATTTCTTCTAATTTCCTTTATCCGAATCTTAGCTTTTAAAAGGGAAATTAATGTAGGATCTTTAGTGGTCTAGCCTATCTTACTAACAAAGCAGGCGAAGCCGGTCCTTCATGTCACATTGACATTTGCGGTGAAGACGGTCCAAGAGTGTCAAGTTGTAGCAGATAATTGATGTAGACTCCTTCACCTCTTCATGAAAACTAGGCCTAGGCCTACCAGCTATTGCACAGGGGTCTAGCATAACTTGTCTCATTTGACAGACTAATCTTGCTTGCCTTTTTCGGTTTAGTCATTTAGTGGCGTGATTAGTCTCCTAGGCTAGGCCTATATCCTCATTAAGAAAAAAAATAATAGAGATGGGTAGATTCGAGCATCCGAATGTAGCGATTTTGACCCATTTAAAATTATCCAATTTCGATAAATTATACTTTACTGGATGCACAACTTCACAAACTTGATTTTCAATGGGTTTTTGAAACTCTAGCACTTACCATTTTTTGTTTACAAATGGGTCAGAATCGCTAGATTCGGCCGCTCAAATCTACATTTCATTTTGATCTTTTTCTTAATGAGGATATAGGCCTAGGAGACTAATCTCGCCACTAAATGACCAAACTGAAAAAAGCAAGCGAGATTACTCTCAAACGAGACAAAGCATAACATCACAACTTGAACTCAGTGGACTATTGAATGGTCTAGCCTTGAACTAGCCTAGCCTAATATTAAGAAATAACGAGTACGCTTCAGACCTATTTCTTCAAAATGCAGTAGGCCTATTAATGTTACTTATGATTTACCGAAAGAGATCAACCAACAGACTTTTCGCTGTCTTTTCTTAAAGTTAAAAAATTGCCAATAGGTCTGTTAGTTTGTAGACAATGTTTGTTATTAATTTTAGTTTGCTGTTAATGGGGAAAAAATAGTTCACTTGTAAACCCATTTCTGCTCCTCCCACTTTTGCCGTTCATCGCGAGGAATGGCAAAAGTGGGGAGGAGCATGAAGTGGGTTTACAAGTGAACTAGGGAAAAAACAGTTTGTTAAAAACTGCGGGATATTTGTGTGATGTCACAAAGCTGTATGTTACATAAGAGATTTAGTAAGAAATTGGAATAGGGCCTATGATCGTCAAAAATTTTGAAGCTTTATTTTTATTTCTCGTATGAATATTTATGTACAGCAGTGCAACATGGAAAAGTTTTTCTTGTGTTACATAAATAGGGGCCTAAACTAAAAATTGCCTTCTCAGTAAAATATTTTTATTGTGCCTAGGTTCGTGTTGCCCTGTTTATGACCTTTCTCGGTTGCCGAGTTTTAGTGCCGAGAAACTAAATATCGGCAACCAAGGAAGGTCATAAACGGGACAAAGAATTGCGATTACATTGGCACATTGCGTCATCAGCGAAACTAGTCACGACAATTAAAACATTTTACAGAGAAGGTCAATTTTTAGTTTATAATTATATATGATTGTAGTCTCTGTAATCTCACCATAAATTTACCATAGGCCTATTAACTTGGATTAACTGATTATGTCCTGAATACGGAGTACCATCTACTAAAGCAGTGAATTACGTTATTTTCTTCGTGACCATTAGGGCTTGCAATCCCGGGATACCGGTATCATGAAATACCGGTATACCGGAGGAAATAGCGGTATTGAAATACCGGTATTAAGGTCATCGATATACCGGTATTTCGGTATTAAAAATGCCTATTTTTTATTCAATTTGCTCTTAAAAATCACGGAAATCTCACGATTTTGAAAATTCAAAATCATGAAAATTTACGAAAATTTAAGAGAATCGTTATCTACTTATACTCCATACTACAAAGACGTATTTTACATCATTTTATATGAGTATTTTCATAAGCTACTCCATGTTGGTAAAATTTTGGCTTTTGATGCGTCATTTTATTTTAACATTTTATTTTAAGAGAAGAAATAAACGGTATCCAGGGATCCCGGTATATTACAATATTTGAATACCGATAATACCGGTATTGAAAAAACACACCGGTATTGCAAGCCCTAGTTACCGTTCATAATCAATGAAATCTTAACTTCTTCTGGCACGTTTAAAGTTACCGTTTTAAAAGGAAAATGTTATAGGCCTATTGGAGTCTTTCTTTCTGAGAGACATTGTCCCGTTCATGACCTTTGTCGGTTGACGATTTTTAGTGCTGACAAAGGTCATTTGCATGGCCGCAAGGAATGATTTCTGTGTTCCCCCAAAATCCACAACTACATTCGAACGTGCGAATGTACCATTTTTCAGGAACTTAAAATTATCCGATTGCATGCAGGACTACAAACATGTAATTATCAGTTGGTTTTTGAAATCCTAGGACTTACCATTTACTTGTATTAAGCGAAAGAATTTACATCTTGACACCAAAAAACTACTCGAGACTCCATCTTCGTAAAAAGTGATGTTGACATCGACCGGCGCATAGCTTATTTTATTAATCTCACAATCATCTGACTTATCACTGATTGTTTTATTGCACAATTGGAGGATTTGGTAAATGCTTTATTATTTATTAATAATAAATATAATGGTTTATTAATATTTTACTGGTTGTTTTATTAATAATAAAAAAAAAATTAACAAAATGTTGAAAATTGAACTTTTTGAATTAAAAAATAATAATAAAAAAGAGCGACGTCCTCCAAATTGGACCGACGACAATACGACATATTAAATTTGGCAACAGCACTTCGCGAAAATGAAGTGTTTATCAACAAAAATACAAGTCGTCATCATACTGGAATGAGCGATTTTAAATTTGATCCCAGAATTCATGTATTAGAGGAATTTTCAGCGAAAATGAAATCACTTTCGGAGGATTTAGACAAGCATCTTGGTGTTTTTCAAAATTATTAAATTTTCAGTAGGTACCGAAAGTTTCAACGTATTAAAATACACATAATATAAAAGAACATTTTTTTAACTTCATTTATCAATACACAAACTTTAATTTCATTTTAAGGTAAATAAAAATCGGAAATAATAAATTGTTGTTATAAATTAATAAAATTTTAATTTTCACGAAATAATGGAAGGTTTATTAGCTTTAAATTTGTATAAAGTTATATTAAAACATGATTTTTAAATCATAAAAAAATTGTTTTCATAATATTCATGAAATGGAATTTGGAAACACAGAACAAAATTGGCAAGAGACATAGCAAAAAATTTTAACTCTAAATTTTTGCTCTTGTTAAACTGCCAAAAAAAAAAAAGAAAATTTGAAGAAAAAGATTTCCGATAGACTTACTCTGTACTATTATTTTTTTCTTTTTAATATTTGTTATTAAATTTAATTATTAATAACAAAATTCATAATTGTCAATTTCCAGTGAAATATGAATAAAAAAATAATTTAAACGGGAAGATAATAAAATGTAAATTTGCGTAACTTCCGTGAATGTGAATGCGTACGCTAACTTCCTGGACCACTGCTCTGTTCATTTTCTGACCAGCTGACGACAGTCGTGACGGCACTAATAAAAGTATGCACCGGTCAATGTCGACATCACTTTTTACAAAGATGGAGTCTCGAGTAGTTTTTTGGTGTCAAGACGTAAATTCTTTCGCTTAATACAAGTAAATGGTAAATCATAGGATTTCAAAAACCAACTGATAATTACATGTTTGTAGTCCTGCATGCAATAAGGTAAAATTTGTCGCGATCAGATAATTTTAAGTTCCTGAAAAATGGTACATTCGCACGTTCGTATGTAGTTGTGGATTTTGGGGGATGGCAGAAATCTTTCCTTACGGCCATACAGGAGACCTTTCTAGGCACTAACAAGGCCAACCTAGAAAGGTCTCAAACGAGACAAGAGAGACATAGGCTATATTCATGTGTTTTTTTCTAATATGTTTCAAATCCACAATGAAAATACAGAATTTATAAATACATAATTACAGAACAGTATTGGAGTTGTTTATGTATTTATCAGGCCTATGTTCTGGAGATTATTTTTTATAGTAGAATAGGCCTACCACAAAACATGATTTAGCCTGTCTGTTGATATTTAAGAAATTAAAATAATACTGAATAGCCTAGTTGGATTATTTTTACATTTACGATTATAAATTCTGAAAAATTTGACACCAAATTTTTTATAAACTTACTATGCCTACGGAGTTTAACATGTAGGGCTAGTAATAAGTTCAACCGATTGAGGAATATTCTGAATGATGTAACCACGAGACATTTTTAAGTTTTTTTTTTTTAAATTATGATAAATGTAATTTAAAAAAACTAGGCTATTTAGAACTAAGCCTATAAAAATATGTTAGAAACGGGGGTGCAGAATATGTGCAAACGAGGTTCGTGGGAAATTTTGAAGAGTTTGTGGAATTCAGAGCACAAACAAAAATATATATATTTTTTTTGGCTAATTTCAAGAAATAAAGATCGCGATTTCTTTAAGACAATAAAATCGCTGTATCAAACAATATCGAAACAAAAAAAATCCGATTTTTCTCAATACTTAGTCGAAAAACGTAATTATTTGCGAAAATATAAATATTAGAACATCACATTATACATCGTTTTAAAGATCTTTTTCTCATCTTTTCAACGCATGTTCAATTTTTAAAATCGGATTATAAATGACAAAGTTATTGTACAAAGTGTCAAAATTTAAAAATGGTATTTTCTCTGAAAGAAACCAGTAGCGAAGATAAAACTTAAAATTCCAATTAAGATATTTTAAAAGCATTAAAAAATCAAGCACCAATTGTGAAAAGAGAGTCCTATTTTACAAAATTATCTGTAAAATCTACCAAAAATGGGTATGTTTCATCTTAATTTTTCAAAATTTTCTTCGTTGCACCAATCATGGTGGCGCTCCTCGGAACGTCTTGGATACGCGGCTGCAATGAAGGTGCTCACATTCAATATTTGTAGTTTAAAATGCTATGGATGTTTTCAAAAATATGGAAAAAAAAAATAGATAAAAATATTAGTCACTTTCCTCTCTAAAAAGTAAAAAATGAAGCTGCCGATAATTGAATTCTTGCGCCAAAAAAATTGTGGAAATTTCCAGTAATTTAATGTAGGTTTGTGGGAAATAATTGGCTCTCAGGAGTATTATGCACCCCTGGTTAGAAATACAGTGCTTTGGAGTTTTTCTCCTTTTTATTAGTCCTACATTAGAAATTTAGTTCAAAATAGTGTTTGCTATTCACTATGGGTACTGTAATAGAAGGAACATTGTTGTAATTTTTGTAGCTTGCAGAATTGAGAAATCTCCAGGCCTATAGATTTTTATAAATATGAACAGTTTCAATAACTTTTGACTAAACATAAATTTATTTACCTAAAAAAGCTTCGCAAATTTGTGCTCTGTACTTCTATATAAATTACAGGTTAATTTCTATGTGAAGGAAACGCTTTGAATTTTGTTCATTAACTGAAACCTTGTCAAAACACCTCATTTAATAAAGGCATCTAGGCCCTATTGTAAATTGCTTCATGATTGATATTTTTTAAGAATTTTTCACTTTCCAATAAGAATTTTCTGTTTTTGACCTACAGTTCATTGTGCAGTTGTAAGAACCAATTTGTTATTTTTTAATCTTAACTTTCATTTCTTCTGTGTTACTGTACATTAGGCCTACTGATGATTTTGGGCTTTTGCCCATACAAAATGCATCAACTTTTAAAACTTATAACAGACCGTGTATTAATAGGCCTATCATTTTTCAAATTCTTAGCTCCAGACGGTTACTCAACAGTGGATTTGTTTGGCACCACAAGGGGTGCGTGTTCAGAGACACAAGGTGGTTGTCAGCATTGTGACCAATACTACCGACTTTCCAAGAAACCAGATGCAAGTGTTGATGCCACCAGACCATGGCATTGGTGTGAGCAATGCGCACATCCTCCTTCTGCACACACAAAACAAATAAAAGGTGAGTTTTATCCATATTACAACTCCCCACTTTTCAATTACTTAGCTGAACCTGTGCATTTTAAACTAATTTATTTTGTAGTAGAACTGGTATGAAAAAAATATTTTCAGGGGTTGATTTAGTTAAAATTGTTAAGTATTCAGTTACAGATCCTACATTTGATAGGCTACATATAGTACTTATCTGTGTTTTTTATATTGTACAGTATATAAAATTCATATTTAATTTTCTTACATAGGCCTACAGTGCTTTTCAAATATTTATAGGCCTAATAATATAAAGTATAGAATATCTAACAAGTTAACAATAAGCTAAATTGACCTATATAACTTACAACACTAAAGGCTGTTACAGATAGTTTAACAATTTTTTCCAAATTATTTAAGACCAACTTGGATTTATCCAATCAGAATGCTCGTTAATGGAACAATGAGCTTGTTTTAAACAAGTTGGTCCTAATTAATTAGTTCCTAATTAAATCACTCCATGTAGCGATTTTTGGATGGAGTTGGTGGACAACTTCCAATAGAAATGCTTCATTTACATCACATGTCACTGATTCAAATTTTAACTTTGTTAAGTTGGCAAAAAAAAATTGAATACCAACCGTGACTCAAAATAACAACATGGCGCTCGATTCCAAATCATGTGAATTTAGTGGACTCAAATTAAAATGTATAAATTATCGTGCGAAATCATTGTGTTTTACCATGTCTCCGAATCTTTTCATAATAAAAAGGTATGTTTCTTATAAAAAATTAGCGAATATTAAAATTGTTTAATTGCTCTATATAGTATAACAGCATATATATACCAGCTGAACAAGCTATGAAATATTTTATAGGCTTATTTTATTTGTATTTTAGGCCTAGTGATTTTACTTCATGTTTTTTTCATTTATAGGCTAGACTTAAGCCTAAATCTACCGGCTCACAGACTATTCCATGACATTTTATTCATAAATATAGGCCTACAGCCTAACTATATCGACAGAATATATCAGTAATTTTTTATGACTGTGAGTCAGAAAAATAAGGCCTACTTTTCTCAGTGTGGACGAAATTGCTCTTGTAAACAGTAGCTAAATAGCATAGTGTGTATGCACTTAGTTGGTCAAACTTTTTAATTAGGCCATACCACGTCTGTAGAAAGTTGTGTCTGTAACTCCCTTAATTTTATTATGGTAATTTAGAAAAAATTGCATACCAGTGCTTTTTATCACCACAATTTTTTACCAGTTTCTAATACTTATTTTCAAGGAAATTTGAAATACCGGTAGGGCCTATTTCCAGATGAATGGTTTTTAATCAATTTGTTCAAGTCATTTAACAGTTTTTAAAAAAACTTGTCAAACCTAATTTATTAAATGAACTGTTCTAAAACAGTGGTCAAGGTACAGAGTTAATATTGTACTTATATAACATTCATTTTCCAGTTACCGGTAATGATCCTATTGGTGTAAGACCTGTGACTAGTGTGACATCAGCTAATGTTGTCCATACTCCAAGCCCTTCTACAATTAGGCCTACACAAGCAGAACTACCTGCTTCAGTGGCGGGTACATCTTCAAGTCTTAGTGATCCACTAGCCGATAGCTCAAGATCTTCTAGCACAACTGCCGAGCTAAATCTAGTCTGGGAAAATGTAAGTTTACATTCTTGCTCACTATGTTCCTTTAAAACTAAATCTGTTGTGAAATTTGGAAGGCACTTAAAATCTGTTCATCCTACCATGAAAAAGTGTGTATTAAAATGTAATACTTGTAATCTAGCAATAGCATCATTTTCATCATACAAACTTCATGTACGTAATTGTGATTCTGCTCAAAATGTGTCCTTTGAAACCAGTGTACCAGAATACACGGTTACGTCGCCGGATGAAACTATTCCGAGAACTATTCAGGATTATGTTGATCCTATTGCTACAATCCTAAGACCAGATGCCACTGAAGAACTCTCTGACCCTATTAATGTAGATAGTAATTTTGTCCTTTTGATTAATTTGTGCAGGGAGTTAAAAGGAAAATATTTAGTTTCAGAGGTTGCTATCAACTGTATGATGATGTCAGTGGGGAAAATTATTGATTTAGATGCATACAAGCTACGTCAACTTTTAACCTCGTATAAGAGGTTGACCTTGTATAAAACATTGCAAATTTATGTCTCTGCTCAACCTGTTCAGCTAAGAAATGGGAAAAGTGGATATTTTATACCAATATATAACTTGCTCGGTAACTTTCTAAGGCACTCTGCTGTTAGAAATTGGTTTTGTAAGCCGCAACAACAGTCAAATGGTGATGAAGTATTGTCAGACTTTTGTAGTGGCAGATTCTATAAAGGTAGAGATCAAACCAATGTGATTCTCATTAATATCTATCTGGATGATGTTGAAAATTGCAATGCACTCGGAATGAAACGCAATCGAAAAGGAAAATTAACTATATTTTACTTATCCTTTTTAAATATTCCTCCATTTTTGCGATCACAGCTGAAACATATTCATCTTTTGGCAGTTGCAGAGTCTTCATATGTAAAATCCACAGTTATGAAGCAAAAGCTTTTAGCAAATTTCATTCAGAGCATGCAAAAATTAAGTGAAGAAGGTATTGATTACATTGTTGGAAACTCAAAAATGACATTTTTTTGCAAATTACAATGTTGCTTAGGCGATTCTCTCGCTGTGCATAATATTGGTGGGTTTAAGGAAAGTTTCGGGCCATTAGTTCGATTTTCGTGCAGGCGTTGTTTGACACCTTCAGCAGATGCTTTCAATTTAACACATCATTCAGAAGTACAGTTAAGATCAGACAGGGAGCATATGAGACAACTTACTGAACTCAAGTCTGCACCAAATAAGGAAGAAAAGCAAGCTATCTCCCAACGTTATGGTATAAATGATAGTTGCTTATTAACCGATTTGCCAAATTTTTCCATAACCAGAGATTTTTTGTTCGACCCAATGCATGTTTTGTTGGAAGGTATTGTACCAAAACACATTCGCTTATTTTTGACATATGTTATTAGGACGCAAAAATTCATTACTCGTAAAAAGTTTAATGAATTATTACTCACTTTTCCTTACAATTGTCCAAAAAATGAAATACCAAAAGGTGCTGAAGTTGATTTAACAATGATTAGTTCAGCTAAATCAACTTTGAATGTTATCATTCATTTGCCTATTATATTGAGAGGTGTCCTATTGTCATCAGATAGACACTTAAAATGTCTAATTTTGTTAGTGAAAATTGTCCAATCTATACTCTCACCTATTCAAACAATACAGTCTGTAGAGTCATTGGAAGTAGCAATTTCCGATTACTTATTGCTATATGTACAATTGTATGGAGAGTCAGAATTTTCTCCAAAATTCCATATGCTAATTCATATTCCTGATCAGATTTTAAACCATGGACCTTCAAGACACCATTGGACAATGCGTTTTGAAGGGAAAAATGCCATTCCGAAAAGGAAAAAATTTTTCAATTACAAAAATTTTTCTAAAAGTGTTAGTGATTTTTATCAAATAAATTCGTCAATTACCATATGGGATGGATCAGGATCTGAAAACCCTAGTTTTATTAATGTCAGCTGTGAGATTTTTGATGAAGAGCTTATAGTAATTAAAGACTCTGTATACAATAGATTATTTTCTGAGGGCTTTAAAAATGTAGTAGGGTACAAAATGAAAAAAGTACGGTACCACAATATCACATACAAAATAAATAACTTCTTAAATGTATCATTAGCTACTGATGAGGATCCACATTTTGCAGCAATTGTGTCAATTATTGTAATTAAAAATGTACCCTACTTTATTTGTAATACAGTGCACACAATTAAATATGATAATTGCGTCAATGCTTATCTTGTGTCAAGATTCACAAAACTTGTACTAATACCTGGAGATAAATTAGTATATCCATGGTTATGTAATGTCTACAATTTAGACAGGAACTGTTATGTTGTGTTACCATGCTTCCATACAGTATGTAGTTTGTAATTCAGTAATGATCATTCCATCTCAATCCAATGAGGTTTATGCTACAAGTCACAATATATATGTGATTATATTTTGTAATATTGTAAATATTTTTAGTATTTTCCTTTAAGGTTTTAAAAGTAAACAGTGGAATTAATAGGACTGTTTCTCTGTTTAATGTTAATTCCAATTTCATTTAGGACTAAATACTGTTTGACAAAAATCAGTTTCAGGAGGGAAATTTTCGTAATTTTTTTAAAATCAAATTAATCCTTAAAAAAGACACATTTAACTACATTCTTTGAGGTGGAATGATAATTTTTATTATTTTGCAATGTTGAACACCATTTCTTATAGTACATTGTAAGTTGTTACCGTGTGTCATAGCCCCATAATACAATTCGTCGGTCATATGACATAAAAGCGTATCTCAGTTTTTGGATATTTTGAGTTATATATATTGTTGGAATAGTCTCTGTGATCTCTTTCGATTGGTACTACTGGCGTAACTCAATTCCAATAAATGAGGGTGCTAGAGCATGAAAGTCATAAAGGCGTATCTAAAAGTTCATGGAAAACTGGCAACCCAGCAAAGTCTGACGTTGCCAAATTTATTTCATATTTTAACAGGATTAAAATTAAAATTGCAAAAAAAAAACAGAAATCTAATAAATAATTTAGCTTCTACAGATGTAAACGTGATTTTTCAACATTCACGATAACGTTTTAAATCGCTCTCCTGAAAAATTAAGAAAAATGAGATACGCCCTTATGTTATATGACCGACGAATTATAGTGTACTGTAAATTTATAACTTTGTTATTCTTAAATTTTTTCAATCACATGTTCCATTTATCACTTACTTTTAAGGCTGTACTAATAGTTTTTTAGTAAAGTAAAATGTTTAAATTTAGATTTTCTTGAAAGTCTGCAAAAAATACCTTCTGTATTCATTTTATTGCAGTCTGCAACAGATTTTGTATCAGTAGATATAAGTCAAATTTTACCCAAAGGAACTACTTTGAAAGATGTTTCTATTGAGAGCATGGATACAGCAGTTGTAGGCTTAACTGACCAGGTAAACCAGTCACATTGGCAGTATGAGCTTCCAGATTTTGGTACGGTCCTAGAGGACTTCTTAAATGGTAAATGTGATCCAGCAGACAAATATGTAATGGAACATCAATTTAAAGAAGTACTAATTTCTTACTTGAAGTGAGTTTTATGTGTATCTGAAAACGTCGTAGGATATCTTGGAATGTGAACTTCGTAGGATATCTTGGAATTTGATCTTCGTAGGATATTTTGGAATGTATAATATTTTCTACTTTTCCAATATTTGTAAGAAATTCAAGACTCTATTCAAGCTAATTATATTTTAGTGTAATGATTTTTAAAAATGAGTTCATTTGACACAATTCTTATTGTCAATTTTATTTATTTAATAAATCTGAGTAGGTCTAACAATTGAGATAATTATTCAATTATATTGATTCACGTTGCATCATAATAATTTATTTTTAATTTAAAAACCTAAAAAAAAAAAAAAAAAGTCTATTTTAAAATTATTACCTACAATTTTTTTTAACCAACTGGGACATTTTAAAATTGTAAACTCTAAAATCTCTGAAATAACACATCACTTTGTAATTTGTCGTAACCTGTAGCTTATTGCATGTATTACAAGTACTAACATTTTAAAATGTATTATGAGTGCATGGTTTAAGGGTACATAATTATTTATAGGCATGCGTAGATATCAAAGTATTGTACCTAGGATAGGCAAATTTGTAGGTTTTAATCTTTGTTATAATGTCATATACTGATGCCCTATTTTTCCTGTTTTTGGAAATGTCTTATATTCCAATTTACACCAGTCACCTCAAAGTGCCAAAAAATTATACTCTACATAATTATGTAATTCCCCTACATTTTCAGCTTGCGTACTTTTTGTATGCCTTATCTCAATTCATTCTCTGAACTGTTTCCTTATAGATCAAACTTGAATTAAACTTCTGGTTTGCAAGGTATATTGACCTACTATACGCTCAGGTGTCTGAGAAAGTTTTAACTGGTAATAGAAGCAAGTCATTGTTAAAAATATCAATAACACTATTTACACAGTAGTAACCTGAAGTAAAATTGAAGCAAATTAAAGAAAAAGAAAATTTGAAAAATGCTTTGTTAAAGTCCCATGTACAATAAATTGGCCGTCATAATACTGGTGTCATCACTGTCACTACTAGTCCAATATCTTTACAGTATTTTATATTTAAAACAAAATTTGAATTTTTAAATTAGTTTCCAAGTTTGACATATTTTATCAATTTTTTATAGGCCTACTGATAAATTTATTGTGCCATTGTAAGAATTTTATTAATCCAAATTAGCCTATATCTTCACTTGAACTGATGAGTCAAATATTTCCAGTGATAACAACTACATCACGAGCAACAACCATGCAGAGTGTCGTTGGGAGTATTCAATGCTGGGAGAAGCTTTGTTCAGCAGGTATCCCAAAATACAGTGGAGGCAAGGAGTGGAGAAGCGGTATAAAAACAAAAAGCAAATAGCCAAACCTTGGGTAATTATGATTTATTACTATTAAGTAATGTTTTGATTAATTTGTCAGAATTCTGTGAAAAACTTGGAAAAGGTCACAAATCAGTGGTGTTAACCAATGCTCAATTTTTCATTTGTAAGCCTTGATTATAAATTTCGAACCCCATTTTTTTCTAATAATAGCTTTGAACATTTCAACTGTTCACTAATCATCAAACACTAAGAGTCATTTGAAAAAATGTTAAATAGGACTAAAAGCCTTTCTGTACATCTGTAGGCCTACACTTTTTAAATTTGTAAATTTTGCACACAAAAATTTCACATTTACTAATGGTAATGTACTGAAGTAGAAAAGATACTCATATGCATAGTTAGGAATTTTTAACTTTGTGTGTGGGTACATAATATCGTCATACCTCGTATCTTTTTTTTACGCGAAAAGCAAAAACTCGTAACTGCACTTTAGTATATTCCGAGAAAAGAGAAGGAAAGTTCCGCCGCTCTCCATGCGTCCAAATGGGAAAGGGGGTGGTTCAAAGCGAGTTTTTATGCGTATAATTGGCTGAAAAATTACGTGTTTTTGCCACAATGTGCGGGATCGATATGACCTTTGTTTCCACATATTATCTCACTTTTGGAAGAAATGAAGTTACGAGTTTTTGCTTTTCACGTAAAAAAAGATACGAGGTTTTGTAAGCGCAACGACGATATTGACAATTATTTTCTTTAAAAAAATATGTTATTTTTTATTGCAATTAGGCTTATTTTGAGTAGTATACAGTTTGGAAAATGCCCATAATATTGAAATCACATCCATATGAAAACTTTGTTTCTGTCAGTATATTTAATTAGCCCTTGTCACTAGTCATAGTTTGACACAGTCCATGTTTTTTTAGATTATTTTTGTAAAATTAATTCACCTTTGAGCAAAAGGCAGTGACTTTTTTGGAACAAATTTTTTTTTCACATTTTTAGAAAGAAAGGGTATAATTTGTAATTAGTGGTACCTACTACCTAGTATAAATTGAAAATTCACTTAATTGTAAATTATCTGCTGAATACAGATATCTGTTAATATAAATATTTAAATTAATTAGAATAAACACTTTCAGAGTGGTTTCATCACAAATTTGACTGAAACAAGGCGAAACAGAAGAAGCAAGTTAAAGCTGAAAAAGATGAGCAGAAAACAATTATTCAACAATACTGATGAAAAATATGATGAAGATAATAGTTCTCAAGATCTACCACAAGAACCAGAAATTTCTGCAGAAGAGGTTTCAATCAGATTTAAGGTAAGGTCATTCAAAAATTGTTTCTGATATTATCAATATTTATGTATACCAAGTGAAACTTAATTTCAACTGTGCACTGTCGGAAAGGTTTAGAGTAAATTTCAAGGTTAATGCTACAGTAGAATAAGAACTAATAAATATTAAAGGAAAACACTGTATTCTGATGTAAATCAGCAATGCTAAATTAGGGACTAATATCACATTAATTTTTTTTTATTAGGCCTACATGGTAACATGGGTTTATATTTATTAAGTACCGGTAATTAAGATTGCAGATAAAAACAATGTAAATGTTTGTCATCTTTTAAAATCTTTAAAAATGATTGTAAATAAATTTGAGTGACAATACACAATAGGCCTATATAATTATAATTTGTAAAATAATAGGTCTATTTTGTAATTATTGTTGCAAGTCTGGAACAAATAATAACATATAATTATACTATCATATTAATTTATTGCTCAAATTGACTTATTTGTCAGATCTCTTGTCAAATGGACTTGAGTCTCGAGATAAATAAAGCACTATACCATTTTGTCCATTTTATTTACTTTAAAAAAAATCACTATACCATTTTGTCCATTTTATTTACTTTAAAAAAAATCAATGTTTTCTAAATGCATGTATATTATACGAAAATGATTTTGACAATTACTTTTGTATGTTACGATGTTTTTAGGTTATTAGATAAGATGATAGTAACATTTATAATTTTAATTTTGTAAAAAAAAAATTGGTCTGTCATCTTCTGACATACCAGTACGGTAACTAAATTGAAAAATAGTATTAAATATATCATAATAAAATGTTATACAGTATATATTGATATTGATATGAAAGCAGTTTTAAATCATTTATTTTTTTATATAATCATACTCGTGTTTGAGTCTCACTTGAGCTAAAGTTTTTCTTGTTCTTAATAATTTTTTTATTGCAGAGTAGTCAATCACAAATAATTTCATTCGTGTGATATTTATCATTTAAGTGTACCATTATTTCCAATGCTTTAAATAAAACGTGAATGGCTTAATAAGCTATACTAAAATTCTTTCCTCAGGAACTGTGTGATACTAGTACTGTGCTCAATCCCCTTGGTAACAACACAGAGGAGTCTGAGGTTTTGAAGATTTTATCTTTAAGTTTTGATGAAAGATCAAAATCTGGTACAACTATATTTCCACCGTACTTTACAAGATTAAATTTGGTAAGTTTCTTTCATATAGTGCCTTTGTTATGAATATGATAAGTAATGTCAGTAACCATAATTATATTCAAAACTTTTTTTTAATTGTGTCATATCGAAACGACGAAACCGTTGAAAATAATTCTGCTAAAAAACAACACTGAAAGAAAATGAATTTTAAATACTAGTTTCTAGGGTTTTCTGTTTCTGTTAATTTTTTTATACGGATATCCGATCATTTTATATGTTAGTTGATAAAAAAAAACATCCAGTTTGCCATGCTGTGAAACTATTACCAGAAAATCACTGCCTGCCGCATTCAGGTAATATTTGTAGGATTTCAAAAATTATCAATTTTTTCACTGACCGTACAAAGTGGAAACCCTGTTAGGTTTTTTTTCCTGTATTGGCTAATGATTTATATTACTCATTGAGTGTATTTAGGTTACATTTTGGCAGGTTTACGTTATATTCGGATAAGTTTATAAATTCAGATTACGTTTTATTACGAAGATCACGTGTTATTCTTTTCAACTATTTCAATATCATGGAAGTCCATTTGGTTCGTATTCACTTTATGAATGCGATCCAAATAAATAATGGCTATCACCATGCAGATCACTGGGACGAATTGTTAGTTTTTTAGAGTTCCATCGCAAATGAAGTGAAAATAAAACATTTGAAGACTTACCTTTCCTGTTTTAGTCATAACATTTATAATTTACGTGCATGAAAACATTTTAGCAGAAGAAAATCTTTTGGAACTGGAAAAAATTGCACCAATATTCAAAAGTTTAGAAGGGTAAAGAGAAATATATCCATGGGATATTCGTATACAGTAGGCCTACCATTATTTTGATAAGGATATCCAAATATACGTTCAGTTAACTGTCCTACTAGTTTCAAGTATTTTTTTTATTTCAAATGTTTTTGTTTCTAAAGGCTATTGATATATTTAGCTTAGAACCTAAGACCTATGACAACTGTTAAAGTGTAGCTTTGAGATGAAAAAAATAAGTGTCATTTCATACGCTGTGCACACCTGTAAAGAGACATTTATAATTGAAGTTATTTTATTGGACACAATCATTAATATGGAAGATGAAACTATTTTTTTTTTTCTAATTTGATTTTCAGCTCCGACAAGAAGCAGAACTTATTTTCGGTGAGAAAATTGAAGACATGATGAAGAAACTGAATTCTTTTCTTGCTGATTTTGCCACCTCATGTAATCTTCCTAACGCAACCTTTTATGACGTCGAAGAATATGCAAGGCACCCAAAGTCTCAGTCAGAATTGCTCACAAAGGTAAAAAATACTTTCCATATTGTTCAATTTTTGTTGCTCAATTAGTGCCTACTTTTAAGTTGTTTGCATCCAGATTTTAGTGCTGTAACACCATCAGTACCTACTGTAATCAGTATTTGAGTAATAACCAAAATAATTTGTGAGCTCTTATTTTCCCATTATATTTCCATTATAATTTATTATAAGTATTTTAGATCTATCCGTAATTTTGCAAACATTACTTTCACTATTATATACACTACGGACCTACGGTACATGTGTGAACATTTGCATTATGTAGTGACGATTTGGTTGTATTGTGAAGATGGACTATTGTATATATGTTACAATATAATGGATGAGGATTTTATTTTCCTTTCCATAGTCCAGAGATTTAGTACCGCAATTCCATGTTCTAGAATCACCGCATATGAATTATTGCAATGTAGGTCTATTAAACTTTAACTTGAATAATAAAAATAGTTTTATAAAAGGTCTTTCACTCAAAGTCAAAGTTTTCATAGTGTAACTTTTTTTCACAAATACGGATAATTTTCTATAGCCACTGTAAAATTGTCGGAACATTATTTACACCCAACAACTTTTCAATTTTCAGGGAAACGTTCCAAAATCCATGAGATTCGTTGGTCCTAAAATATTCGTGAGCACCGAAGAAAGTATTATTGTTGCTGCAAAGAATGTCTTCTGCAGTTGTCCTCTAAATACATCATTGTCTGAATTATTAATTTTATGTTCAGCTGTATACTATATAAGGAATTTGGAATATCCAGCTGCTCATGGACCAATGTTAATATTACTACAAAAATTATTAAAACCAAAAGATGTAATTCCATCAACAGCTGGCAAAAAACTGAAAGATTTGTTGTTATTAATACATTGATAACTTTTTGCTATTTTGGAAGTATTTCAGAATTGTAATTTTAACAGTTTCAATTTTTCTATTTGCTAAATACATGTACAGTGAAACCCCGTTATAACAAACTGGCATAAAACGAAATTACGCTTATATCGAAAAAAATCAAAATTCCTGTCATTTACTACATTAATCTTATGGGACAAAATTCGTTTATTAGGAACTCTCATATAACGAAAATTTGCTAATGAAACAAATATGCGGTGTGGATCTTTGTAAGAAATAAAGTTGGATACAACGAAATATAAGACCTTTTTTTATATCTAAAACAAAAACATTTTGAATCAAATACCATCAACACAAAATGTTCATTTCCTCTTCCAATCCGAACAACTGACAGCATAAACAAAACCTCGCTAGTTTTCTTCCATGAGACATCCACCTTGAGTTCATTACGTCATTTTTATTTGTTACCTTTATAGCATTTGTCTTCTGCTAAAATCTTCAAACTGCACGTGCGCCACCGCACTTGTGAGCTCCATTCATTATAACGGGGTTTCACTATTATATACCATTTACAGTTTGAAGGTGAAACATCAGTTTATAATAAATGTCAGAAGTAATTTGCAAAAGTATGTTTAAACTATAAGATAAAATTCAAAGTTTGATTTTCTCTGTGTTACTGACTATAATTGTTTTCAAAATCCTTTATTTTACACAATTTACTTCTGAAAGAAAACTCAACACTGCATAAAGTATATAGATGGTTTACTGTATATTTTAGTTGCTTTCAAGTTAGTTGATATTTAAAAACTAGATCCGATGTTTAGTAATAGTTGCATACTGTATATTATATTCATTATTATTATAAACCAATGCCTCAGTATGGTTTTACTTGCTAGCATTTCATGTTCTTTGTTTGTTTGACCTTATATTTAGCAACTATTGTTTTTTCTTTATATATTATATAACTTTTGTAATTAATGAATAAAAAATAGGTTGAATAGTTCTGTAAAATTACTGACAATTTACAACACTACTTCCAATTCCTTTTTTCTTCATTGTAAACTTTGTATCTAATTTGGTGACTGGTATATAATGTTCCATTCCAATTTTTTTTACATTATAGCAGTTTTTTTCATACTGTTTTTGTATGTTGTGTTAAAAAAATATATTAAAAGTGTAAAAGAATACAGAAAAATATTGATTATTATTTAAAGAATATCCTGGATTTTTTAATAATATTTTATTAAAAAACAATGAAGGCATATATTATGTTGCTTAAATAACTGATTTAATATAATCTTTAAAACTTCTATTTCAGCAGATTCAATATGACAGCATGTACAAAATAATATTTTCATCTGCTTACTAATCAATGGCATTGCATAATTATATGGGTGAATAATGAATTTGCATAAGATTTGCTTAATAACATGCATATAAAGTAATTTTTTATACAAAAAGCTGGCTTCTTATAAAGTCATGCTTAAGCAAAATTGCTTTGCTTAATTACCTGCGTAAACTTCTTCCCTGTTTACGCGTACATTTTGGAGTTTTTTTCCACGCATAAGGAAACGCGTACAGAAGGTTATAAGCAAATTCATATGCAAAGCTTTATGCAAAAAATTTTTACTGTGTTCCTTTTCTTAAAGTCCTTTAATAAATTAATGTATTTAATAACATTTATTTGGTTGTTGTGAAGTTATTAGATGCTGAGATCCAAAAATTCACTTCACAAGTAACTCTTCTGATGCCGGTTTTTACAAATCGCCATTTCTCATGAACGTAAAATAGTAGGATGATATGTTTTATACCAAATGTTATAGAAATATTAGTACTATCAGTACAATAACATTAAAGAAAATCTATTACGCTGTCAGTACCTTTAATCTTTTTTTTTTAGATTCGTGGAATGTTTCTACTGGCTCCTGCAGTCTATATGGAAAATAATGTGGGCATCTCTCTGTTGTGTTCTTTGGCACGTTTAACACAGGTATGCTGATAAATTATTGAAAGAATTGAATATCCGAATAGATTTGATCTATTTTTTTCGTATAAAATGTTAATTTACTTGTGAATTTTGGTGAAACCGTCAAATGTCTTACTTTCTTTGTTCCTCAGTTACAGCAGTTTTTAAAAACATGTTGTAACGCCATTGTAGTGGGAAGGATTTCTCTTTCTCACACACTAGATATAAATGTATGAACCTTTTGTGATGTAGTGTAAAGCCGGTGATTTTCTTAAAGTTCGGAAAGGTATATCTTGAGAATGGTGGACGGATTTACATGATTTTTTTCTCTGAAATTATTCATAAATATACGGTACTGAAAAAATATTGCACATGAAGTCAGAAGTGAAGAGGTGCTCTCCCTATTTTTAATATTAAAAATAAAAAAATTCCTAATGATGACTGGGAGAGACCAAAAGAAAAATTGGTATTTCTATTAATATTAAGAGAATAAAAGTTAAAAGAATTAAAGAAGCATCAATTTGAGTAATAAAATATTTAATTGCTACTTCTGAGGATCGTGTATTTTTAACAGAAACTACAGAAAATTTACAGAACATTACATTTACAGAAAATTTTCTATTTTAGATGTTCAATCCCTTTAATATTTTAAGCTATTTTAGTGATCACACATTATTATGTTATTACCTACATTATCATGAAGCGCTGGTCCTTACGTTGGTGAACATAACAAATTACAGTTTGAAAAGAAAAAAAAGACAACTTTAATAATATTTAACTTTCAAACCAAAACTTTTAATTTCAGACTGAGACGGAAATTCTATTTATAAATATATAAACAAAACATATTTTGATAAATTAACAACCTTCTAATGTATGCCAATATAGTGATAGAAAAATGGGATGTTTCTTATTTTTGATATTTTGCTTGATGGTTCTCTAAGTCAATCCTTTAAAGATAAAAAATGAAAGATTTTCCATGACAATTGGTTAAAAAATGTTGCGGTTTTTTAGAATGTTTTGGACCTCAGAATTTCTACCTGCAGCTAAATTGACTTTTCTGATATTATAACATAATATTAGTCTTCTTGATATAAATAACTCATATTATTTTTCTTACCTTACAAAAATCACCTGTTGTTCAGATATTCACCTGAGAAAATGCAAGAAAATAAGCTGTAAGGTAGCGGAGCAAACGTGATCCAAAACAAGACAACTCCTGATAATGAATTTACATTATTTTTAGGTCAGTTTTGCTACTACGTAATAGATATGTGTTCTGATATGTGTTTTCCAACTAATAATTTACATATTTTCGCAAGGAAGCGAAATTAAGCAGGTCATTTTGTGCTACCTTGTAGAAAATCTATCGACTATATAAACAGAAATATCTCTTGATCCGTTGGGTCCAATAATGCCAAACTTTTTGTAAAAATTCTTTAATAATATAAGGTACAAGAAAATCACAGAAAACTGGAAATTCATTATCTACAGGTAACCCTTGGCTTTAATACTGTTAAACATTTTATAAACAAGAAAATCATACAGAACAAAACTAATTATTTGGATGCAGTGAACCATTTCTATGTTTGAGTACAAGAAACATAATATGCCACCATGCTATAAAAACGTAGAGCACTCAAAAACATACATACTTCATAAAGAGAAACAACCTACTGCAACTTTACCTTACCCCCCTCCTACTCCCCCGTAAGACCACAGCCTCCTTATTATTATTGTCATCTTCTACAGCTACTCTTCCCTTTGTTTAACTTTTCTTGCATTCGACACCAGGTTTCTCAACTGTATATTCTCATTTGTTCCTTTGCCTTTATTTACACTTCGCCACCGACTTGCCCCCCTCCTCCTCGAAGGAGGAAAGAGTGGGAGGGGAGGGGGGGAGGTAGGTTTCTGAGGTATATGTTTGTTTTGGGTATTTGTAGGGTATGGATTTTTTGGTGGTGTTAATGAATATAGATAGAAACTATAGTGACTATAGATACACACTTTAGATGATAGTTTTATACTATCA
>JAQIWE010000448.1:0-22233 GCA_034698565.1 Campodea plusiochaeta | reverse complement strand
CTTATTGATCCCCCCTCGCATATTTCAATATTGCTGTTTGAACCCTCAAAGATTATTAATGTAATATAATATAACCCGAAAAATATAATATATTATTGTTATAGTTCTCTTGTCACATTAAGTCACATCTTCAAAATGGAGTGAGCAGGGGTTTTGCCATTTATTTCCTTAATTTTATTATATCAAACTTTATTTGATCTGAAAACCATTTTACGGAATTTTTTATATATTACTTATTATAAACTGACAGCCATTCATTGTACTATAAAAGATCTTTCGATTCCTATGTGTTTCTTATTTGCAGAGTAAAATGATATTACATTTGGACTATTCGTGATAAAAAATACTGAAATGGGTATAATTTTGTCGGATCATTGTTTCAATAAAATCCTAAATGTCACAAAATATGCATGATTGTTTAACTATAATGTGTTATGAGTCATACTCATGCTGTCTCGTACCCTGTAATAATAATATTCCACGCAGGGTCTGTAAACAAGCAAATGCATAAATTGATTAGATCTTTTCTCAGACCTTTTATTTATTCTTTTCTCACGGATGCTGAGAAAAAAAATACTAGTTTTAATAATATATTTAGATAACGAAGTTAACATGAACAAACATTGTTCAAATATTACTCGATTTATAATGTATGTAGCAGGGATGGGTATTGGAATCGGAATTTAATCCGTATTTTTATGGTGTGCGAATCGGAATTAGAATTCATATTTTTCAAGGTCAAGTATTTTTATCGGAATTAGAATTTTTATTATTGAAGTATTTTAATCCGAAATCAATATTTTTTTAATTCTAATTAATTCATATTTTTCAGTGGCAAGTCTTCCACAGTAACAAGCAGCTAATTATTTCCCCTTGAAAAATTGAAACCCATAATTTTGAATTTTCAATATTTTTTGGATACTATGTTACTATTATTTACGGAAGAGCAATAAAGAATTAAAAAAAAAAGAAAAAAAAATCGAAATTATAAATATTGAACTATTTGTACAAGATACTAGTAGCCTATATTAAAATCCCGAAATTTGTTTCAAATCCGCCAATGGTTTCTGAGAAAATTAGCAATAAATTTGGAATACTTGGAAAGACGACAATTAAAAATTCTAAACTTATGTCGGTTCTGAGTAGTGAATTTTTTTTTGCCATACTGATGCAATCCTGAAAATGTGGTTAAAATCTGCCAAGTAGTTCCGGAGAAAATCAGGAAACAAATCAAAGCTATGAAGATGTGTATTTTAAATTCGAAACCTAGGTTGGTTTTGACTAAGGAACTTTTTTCATGTATACAAACTATTACAATCCTGAAAATTTCACTAAAATCCGCAAGTGGCTCCTGAGAAAATTAGAGTTAAAGGCCTATTATTTTTCAGCGGGAAATCCCGATTCCCAACACATATTAAAGGTTCCTGGAGAATCGAGTACAATAGAGAACAAAGAAAGTGAAATGGGACTTGTGTGTTGGAAAATGGGACGTCATGCTGAAAAAATATTACAGGTTTAAAGTTTTGACTTGAAGATGGAAACGAAAAAAAAAATCGAAACCAAGGTCAGTTTTGACTACGGAACTTTTTGTATATGACTGTACATAATTATAGGCCTACTATCCTGAAAATGTTGTTAAAATCCGTCTAGTGGTTCAGGAGATATTCAATGAAACATGAAAATACCCTGGAGATGAGAACACGAAATCCGAAACTTAGGGCAATTTGGACGAATTTCCGAATAATTTATGCTGTAGCTATGCACTATACATCTTCCTGAATATTTGGTCAAAATCGGACGAGAGGTTACGGAGATTAGGGGGTGGGGACGGACGGACAGGCTTGATCGTTCTATAAGCCTTGGTTTCCTTCTTAAAATTAAGGCTAAAAAGAATGGAAACAAAATCTGTAAAGAATACTAATGTGGAATATCACTTTCATTTTATGCATTATTATCTCTTCGTGGGAATTTCCATGGATTAGTGCAATTTAATATTATAATAATAATACCAGGTTGTAAATGATAATATTTAAAATATTTTTATGTTATTTAATTTAAAGATATGCAATTTATGGCAAAGGTTTATTTGATTAATTCTATTTAAAATATTGAAATTAAAAATATTATTATTTAAAGTAATATATATTTGAATATATTTCTATTTAACTTGATATAGTTATCTTGATAGATTGTATGAGCTTCGTTTTATTTCCAATAGGGATTTTTAATTTCTTGCAGTCTATTTCTACTGTAGAAAATTCAAATAAAAAAAAAACATGGATATTTTGTTGTTTTAATTTTATATATATATATAAAAAAAACATTAAACATAACTAATTAAAGTCAGAATGTAACATTACTGTCAACTTTTCTGTTTAAACAGCAAAAAGTGGAAGTAATATGAAAGTGAACCCAATCATCACGGCATATAATAATTTATTACTTTTTTTCTGTTAGAAACTGTGTGTTGTAATTGTTAGTTATTCTTAAATATTGTAAAGAAATTCTTTGTATATAGTAAAATAATTCAATATTTTTTGGCGATCATATTTTCAGTTATTTCTTTTGAAATCAAAACATATTAATATAATAAGTCAAATTAAAAAGAAATTCGATTTGGTGATCACCAAGATATTTAAAAAAAATTCTTTGTAATGTAATATATTTGTTTCATAAAATATACTTTTTATGAGAAAAATATAAGTCATTTCTTATATATGATATCCTTTTTTTGGAAATAGATATTTTGGAAGTAAATCATTATACGTTTATTATAGTATAACTATTTACTAAATCACGTTTGCGAGTATGGGATGAACTATCAAATATTATTGTGTTTAAACCTGTATTTTTCCAGCGGGAAGCCATCTTTCCCAACACATATATCCCATTTTACTATATTTATTCTCTATTGTACTCGCTTTCCAAGAGACCGATAACCTGCGTTGGAGAAGATGGCTTCCCGCTGGAAAAATACCCCTTTAATTAGTTTATTTAGTTAACTTAGAATGAACTATATCTACACTGAAAGGGGTATTTTTTCCTGCGGGAAGCCATCTTTTCCAACGCAGATATCGGTCTCTAGGGAAAGCGAGTACAACAGAGAACAAAGAAAGTAAAACGGGATATGTGTGTTGGAAAAGATGGATTCCCGCTGAAAAAATACAGGTTTGAATTTCTTCACTAATATTTTTCGATTTAACAATCAACCAATAAGGAATAGAACATTAAATAAGCAATAGTTCAACATTCTGTTACGTCTAATCAGAAAACAGAGCTTGTTTTACATTATGAATCAGGCTCTTTTCTGATTTCAGAAGTAGTGATACTCAGGTTCTGTTAGTTGCTGAATCCCTCGTTGACATTTTTGCTTTGGCATCCCGGTAAATATTTCTTTTGGAAGGTATATAGTTGCACTCTCCATTATTCCAGTAAGTGACAATAACAGCGAAAAATAAATTTGGGCTAAAAAAAAATTAACCATTATTCGTTATAAATCGTAAGTGAACGGCAATTAAGTGGAAGGATCCTTTACCTTAGATTCATATTCAAGAAGACTCTACACTCAGACAGTTAAACAGAATTATTCCGTAAATTTTCAAGTTTATTGTAAACTCATTTTCAAACGTGTTATAAAATATGAAAGTTAAAGGCAAATATAAACAAACAGAAAACATACAAATTTAAGTTAGGACTTTAAAAATGAATCAGTAAGCAGATTCTCCTATTATCAACAATTTCAGGCTATATGCTTCCACGATTTCTTTACCTTATAGATGTTTATAAAACAATAATAATATATTGCAGTAAAGATAAATGATCCAAAAACAATTTTTAGAGTTCATTCAGTTTTTTTAAACACATTTAGAAACGATAAAAGGAAACTTTGAAGAAGCACGCTCAATAAAATCGCAAATATAATACTATTAATTTTCAGGAGGTAAGAACAAATTTATAACCCAAGTTAGGAAAACCTACCGAATATAATGGTTTTTGATAGAAAATGCTCTGAAAATAAAATCTCAAAAATTTTGCCATGAAATTCTGTTTAGCAATCGATGTTGTGAAACAATCTTAAACCTGTTGTTGTTTTTTCAGCGGGAAGTCATCTTTTCCAACACACATATTCCGTCTTACTTTCTTTGCTCTCTATTGTACTCGCTTTCCCAAGAGACCTTTACTCTATGTTGGAAAGATGGCTTCAGGCATGAAAAAAATACCCCTTTAAGAGTTTCCCTAAAATGGGCCCTGAAACAATCGGAAGAGTTATGCCAAGAAACGCTGTGAAACAATCAATATATTAGAGCTTTATTACAATGCAGTATGCAGTTATTAAAATTCAAATATGTTTATTGTCTTAACAGATTAAAAATCCAACAGACACGTAATAAGTAAAAAATATTAACAAAGACTGATAGATATAACATGTAAGTATAATAAGCACAGAAAATACACTATAATTATTCTAAATTTTACCTATTATACTACTACAAATTACGTGAGGGAAGTGCCAGAAATCTTATGAAATGCTCTGAAACAGTCGGAATAGTTTTGGTAAGAAATGCTCTGAAAGAGAAACAAAACCTATTGTGTATTTACAAAGTTCTCAATAACAGTTTCCCAGCTCATAATATTAACAGTGATGTGTTACCGCCTCCTTGCAAATTAACTCATACCACAGGTCATTAAAAAAAATATTTAGAAACCGTAACCGAAAAATTAAAACATTAAACAGTTTTCTTCCTCGAGTTACTGTTTTCTGGAACAATCTAAGTGAAGAAATAGTGTCATCTCAAAGTGTCAACGTTTTCAAAAAACTCTTAAAAGAGCAAACCGCCCCATTATAGAGGCAACAAGGCTCCGTCCTTAAACCTGAGATTATCTTATAGACTTATATAGACTTCTTATAAAAGTTTTGCCAGCAATATTTGCCAGTGCTGGTATATCACCCTAAAAGTTGATTCCTACGTACGCCCCTCTTCCCGAAGGCCTACTTGGAAGTTGTTTGCATATCCCACTTGCTCAGTCGTGATGGCCTCCAAACTAACCATATACTCATCAGTCTCCTTCAATACTACCAACTTATGAAAGAAAAAACACATTCCTTAATCGAAGATACCAGACTTGTTGGCTCTGGTATAAGGTGTGTTAACTTGTATTTCAACTTTGCGTTATTATAGACTTTTTTTAATTTTTAGGCTGTGAAGTTACGGAGATTATTGGTTTATCTTTTTTTTTTAATGTGTATATTTTTGGAAATTCCCTGATACTTTCCATTTCATCAAACACATCCATTGATAATTTATGTAATTAATTATTCTTGTCGTTATTTTTAATCTATTTTTATATATATAATTTAATCCGAAATACACAAACCTGACTCTCTTTTTCGGATCCATAATATTAATAGGAAATCAATTTCATATTGGCCCGCTGGCTACATTGCATATTATTGTGTCAATGTAGACAGCCTGCTAAACAAACAAAAAAATTAAAAATTACTCACCAGTTAATATAATAATGAAATATTTATTTTTAAATAATTTTTATTTTGAAAGATAAAGGTAATTTTAAACTTGAATTTGAAAAGTTAAAAAGACTGAATATTATTACATACGCTTCTAAACTAATAAAATATTAGTTTATATACTATATTTTTCATTAAAAAGTAGATAACTTTTAATTCGGTAACCAAATATTATTAACTAACCAATTTGATAACGTTTTTAGTAATTTTTCTAAGGGATGCTTTTATACATTAGAATGCTTGTAGTAGACTTATATTTCCGAAATTATATCTTATTTATTATTTTAAAGTAATATTAAACCTGTATTTTTTCCAGCGGAAAGGGGAAAGCCATCTTTTCCAACACACATATCCCGTTTTACTTTCTTTGTCCTCTATTGTATTCGCTTTCCCTAGAGACTGATAATGTGTTAGAAAAGATGGCTTCCCGCTGAAAGAAATACGCCTTTAACGTTATTATGACATTTCCATTTTATGAGAACATATTAAATTCAGGGTTGCAGAAAATTAATACATTGCATTCTTGTATTTCTTAAAGGAGTATTTTTTCACAGCGGGAAGCCATATTTTCCAACACAATAAGCCGTTTTACTTTCTTTGTTCTCTATTGCACTCGTTTTCCCAAGAGACCGTTAAGCTGTGTTGGAAAAGATGGCTTCCCGCTGTGAAAAATACTCCTTTAAATATCAAAATAATTTTATTTTTATAATGCTTACCGAGATTGGATTATAGTAGCCATAATGGAGAAATGTGTATGAGAAACGCCTTTCGGAGTTCCTGTAGTCCCACTAGAATAAACGATATAACATAAATCTTCTTTCACGTCGAAAGTCACAGAATCAGGATAAGCTGAAACAAAGCATTTGAAATGAAAAATATTTAAACGACGAATAATAAAATCTGTATTCGTGCACTGATATGCATTATACTATTTTAATATAGGATAGTACTTTGAAACTGTGTGGTAGTCATTGACTACAGTTGAAGGCATTATAGTAATGTACTCTGCAGCACTAACCAAAGCAGAAATGTTAATCCCAGTTATTCACAGGATATATGAGTCTTACTGAAGTAATATGGCCTACGGGTGATATTTACACAGCACTACCACAGTTTTTTCTAACCTTTTCCATCATCCTCCAAGAGTTCGCTGAACTCCTTTGCAACTCCTTTGAGATTGAGTTTCTTTCCAAATACATAAATAGCTGTTTCAACAGATGATTGGTTTACTGCTTTCAATACATTAGCCAATCGTGATTCATCGCAAATTATAATCTTCGCTGAAGTATCTTCTAATATATGAACGATCTGATCTGAAAGTGTAAGAAATTTTAGAGGTTGTGTCATAATTATGTAATTATACCTCTCACGCAAACATAAGACCCTGATGTATTTAGCACATTTTGAGTTTTTGACAGTTCTAATCCCCTAACAAAAGGGTGTACAAAGGAATCGCCGTTGTTTACCATTGTGAAAAAAGCTTGTCCTGTCAAAATCGTCAAATTTTCTTAAATTCATTTGGGTTTTATGTTTGCGAGAGGGGTATACATATTAATATATACACAAAATGTTATACAAGTAGATCCAGCAGATTAATAAATTGACCCATTATAAACGTACACATTGAAATGGTATTCTGTAAATATACTGCTGAATACGAATGTTATTTTTAAATATCTCTTTCTGATGTCTGAATACTACTCACCAATAAATTACAAAATGTCACTAGAAAAACTACTGAGAGTATTTGTATGCGACCTTCTTCTTTACAGGGTCTCATAACCTCTCTGTGCGTATATCGACAAGTAATATATTAACTAAACCAAGAATATTGATTATTTTCAACATTCAATATTTTAACCAACGTTACTCAAAAACAAAACCCGTAATGCACACAATACGTGCTTTAAGTTCAAATTATCCTTTCTCCAAAAAACGTCCCATTCATGAACAATCAAGTATTATAAAGATTATTATTGTTTTGTATAAAATACCAGGAGTAGAATCGGTGTATCCTGCACATATAATGCCACCACATGCCCATGTAGCAAAAACTGGAAGGAAGAATTGTATTTCATTTGATGCAAACATTAAAGTAATGTCACCCTTCTTATAACCCAACTTTGTGAATGCACTTCCAATGCTCCGAACGTATGGTAACACTTCAGATAGCTTAAGCTGATCACCACTGATAGCATCTTCCTTTAATAAAAAATAAATATGAAAAAAACTGATAACATATTTTTACATTAAGAATAATATCTTATAATTACACTAACCAGCCAAACATAATCTCCAGCTTCTTTGAGACAATTTTCAATTCTTTTAAATACATGAACGTGTATTGGTTCTAATGGAATTGTTGCTGGGTCCTTTGGGTTCCGAGACCGAAGAATTGGACCAGGCATCCTCAAAGACAAAATGTGGTTACTGAAAATAACATATTACAGAAACAGGAATAAAGTAACGAATAAAACTATTTTTTCTGGTGAACTCTTTCTTTCATCAATCTTTTTCAAGTTTTTTTTTTCAAATTGTATTTCCTTTGGCAAAATTACGATTTTTTTTTTAAATAAGGAAACTTTTTTAGCTTTGCATTCACTACTTCTGACACTGTCTTACTGTACCTTCTATATCCCTTTCCTATAAATCAGGAGTAATTCAAAAATTCAGCGCTAATATTATAAACATATATTTTAATAACGCTTATTATTTAAACACAGCATAACTCACTGAGTTATTCTAAACTCGGTTTTAAACTGACCCACTTTTCAAAAACTACGTAAAATGTTATTCACGATAAAAATAAGGAGTACAGCTTATCTCCTATTTCTTAGTGCACATCTAGTACTTTATCGTGATTAAAAGTTGAACTTTAAAGAGATATCAAATTGACCTTTTGTAAGTCAGACTAGCAACTTTAATATTAAATAACACTGAGATAGTATCATAATATAATACTGATAATGATATACCTGAGAGGAAATAATTTCAACTCAATTAAATAGTTATTTTTAGTAACTATAGATAGGAGATAGAAAAATAATTTCTTATGTACAAAGAACATTTCACTGCTTTTCATAAAGTCAATAAAAAAATTATTAAATACCAAAATATTTTTATTCCATTGTCGCAAAACCCTGTAAAATAAGTAGAGAGAACATATATAATCTCTGAGTATATAACAATACTAAATTAATAATACAGAATGTGATAAAAAAAATTACTAAATTGTGAACTACAAGTTATAGATTATAATAATTATAATATATTGTACAGTATAAATCGTGTATATTTATTATTTTAAGCTTGTATAACTTGATCTTTGGGAATAATTCTCTCTTTGAGTTCCTTTCTGAGTATCTTTCCATTCGGATTTCTTGGAACCATTGGAACGAAAACAACTCCACCACGGAGGCGTTCATGATCAGCAACACGCTCTGAAACAAAAAAAACTGTCAGTAAATTATCTGTGGAAAATTATTATTCAAAGTAAGATATAATTTTGCATATTTTTCACTGCTCCAAGTGATAAGACCCAAATGTATTTAAGACCTAAGACCCAAATGTATTTAAGAAAATTGACGATTTTGACAGGAGAAACTTTTCTTTTCAATGGTAAACAACGGCGATTCCTTTGTACACCCTTTTGTTAGGAGATTAGAACTATCAAAATGTGTTAAAAACATTTGGGTCTTATGTTTGCGTGCGAGGTATATGTGAATAATTAAGTGAACGGTGTCAATAATCCAATTTTCTTAAACATTCAATTAACGTTGTTAGAAATCTAAAGAACAAACAGAAAGAAGATACATTAAAGTAATTCTAAACTATTATGTCTGTAACGAGTTCAAAGTGTCCTCTCTGATTACTTTTAGATAAGAAGTTATTTTCTTTGGTTTAGTTATTAAGGAGAATTGAAGACAAGACCACTGTATTATACAAGCAATCATTATTACCGACTTTAGATGGTTTGGTCTGAAGTAAATTACTATCCTTTAACCAACATAACCACTTCATCTTTCTAAATGGAAAAAAATAGCCTTTCCATGCAAATAAAGAGGAGAAACGGAAATGATCATTTCTGAACACTTAACATTTATCACTTTCTTAAGGTTTCCAAAATCTATAGATTTCATAAATATTTTTATAAAAAAAATGTTTCTTTACCATTAACGTAATGCATGACATCCTTCCCAGTTATTTCTTTTCCAATTTTGTCTTTATTCCTCACAACAAAGGCTCGTGGTAATTCACCTTCATCAACTGAAACACCGACCACAGCGACATCCGCTATACCGGGAATCTCAAGAATCAATGACTCCAAAGTGGCTGGGGCAATCTATGGAAGAAATTATGGTATAATAATTCATTATCCCGACCATGATTCAAAACTTCATTAATTTTATTCCAACATGCCAAAAAAGTTCTTAGTTGTTGTATTCATTTCAAATATACCTGATGTGATTGATATTTGAGTAATTCCTTTTCTCTTTCCATAAAAAACAATTGTCCATCTTCATCATAATATCCTACGTCACCAGTATGTAACCAACCATCTGTATCAATCACTTTACGGGTTTCCTGAAATCAGAAAATTTAATTAATTAATTTTTCGTTTTTTTAATCGAATTATTAAATTCTTAAGTTGTCTTCTTGTTGTAAACAGCTCATTTCGTTGATTCTACCAAATTTTAATAATTGCTTTGAAAATTTCTTTTTAGAAGTCGAAACTGCAGTCGGTAAATAAATCCAACATATAAGAAGAACTTTAAGGCATATTTTTAATTCCTCCTATAAATCAGTTCTTCTGGATCATCCAAAATTTAATCGTAATTTTTAATTAAAGTTTAAAAAATGATTATTAGAGATTTTCGGTGCACTACGTAAACACAATACGTAAACGTTAACGAATTATAAAAAAAAATCAATTTTCTAGAATGACTTATACGACTTTTCCAAAGAACGTGAACATATTTCCAAAAAGAATATCCTGATTTTTGATTTTACGTAAACGTAATTTAAAAAAAAATCGTTTACATTATTTTAGAAACGTGATTTATTATAAGTCGTTAACGTTTACGTAGTGCACCGAAACTCTCTAATAAATCATTTTCTCCAGACTGGCCGAGTGGCTTTATTTAATCTTTTAGGATTACCATTGCGATAGAGCAAAAAGGCTCTAATAATATTAGAAAATATCATTAATTAAGTGAAGTTACTCCTTACTTCTGTGAAAGTAATGTAAAAGTAGATTTCTTTTCTGCATGATTGTGTCTGTGTGTGGCTAATATTGAGTAGTTGAACCCAAATGTATGTGGAATCCCGAATTTAACACGTTGAAAATAAAATAAAAAATAAAAAAATTATACTTTCTGAAACTTGTGCTGCCTTGCCTGTGTTATTGAAATAATGTTTTTTATATGAAGGGGCTATTGGGTAACGGTTATGCATTATATATGCTCAGTCCTATTTTTAAACATGATATTGTATGACATAGAAAGTTTTATAACAGCCGCTGACATAATGTGGTTATTATTGATTTATTATCGTAACGTAATATGAATGATTTAAGCTGTAATACGATACTGAGGATATCATTTCAATTTTCCCATTTTAACGATTTTTAACAATATTTTTTATCGTTATATTATTTTCTTTATTTAGGTGTATAAATTACAGCAAACTTTTAGCTTTGCTGTAATTTATACACCGTGTGTAAAAGATACTGGATTATTAGTCGTAATAAAAATAGCAATTAAACCAGAACTACTAAGGCGAATTATCTGTTATCTCTAGTTATGTTTTCCTTAAGTTTTTTAAACGCAAAAAAAAAATATTTCCAAGTCATAAACTCGTAATTTGACTAGTTCCATGTTTATATGTGGAAGAAGAAGACTAAAAAAGAGCATAAATAACTTTCTCAATTCTTTTTTCATCCGACATCATACAATAGATATTGAAAACTCAGTATACTTTCAAAAGTCAGTTTTGAAAAACTCATATTCAACTTCAAAAGCAATGTATTTTAAAATTCAGGTGAGAAAATGAAAAATGAAAGTTTACACTATTTTTCAAAGTACATCATACGAAGTTCCTTTGAAACAAAGTTTGTTTCTTTCTGTTCTTGGAATAGCACATAGTCTAGTTCGAGTACTGGCATACAACAATATCAGGATGCTGTCAAATACTTTCTGAAAGTGAACTTTGGCTGAGCAAAACTTTATATGGACATCATGTACTATTAGGGTTTCCAGGAAGCATTAAGTTCAACTGAAAATTGTCTCATCAGAAATATTTTACAGTTTATAACATTAATGTCCTTAAAATTTGAAAGAATATTTTTGTATTGTGCATACTACAACTGAATCAATGTAATGATAAATTTAAATAAAATTTATTGCCTGTATTATACAACTGAGAAAAGCTGTAGATATAGGAAGCAGTATATATATAATGTGTAACTGTTTACATAATTTCGAAAATATGAATGTTTTTTTAAGGGGGGGGGGGTATAGGGTAATGTATTGACGATTTTGTGACGTCATCTAGCGTTGTTTACAGTATAACATTGCTGTGTGTAGCCGTAGGAGATTTAGATAATTAATTTAATAGAAAGGTACAGGAAGTTCAAACACAACATTCAAATGCAAAAGGGCAAATGCTACCACACTAGAGTAAATAATATGAGATTAATTTACCTTTTAAAGGTCAATTATGAAAGTGAAAAAACAATGGAAAAAAAAATGTTTGTGATTTTTTTTTATTTTAGATAAAGATCTATTTTCAGATTTCTTATGTATTTTAAAAGACTCCAAGATTTCTTATGTATTTTAAAAGACTCCAAACTTTAGCCAGATCGCGAAGTTACAATAATAAAATCGCTGTGTTTGTAGGTATTTCATATTTATTTGCAGAAAATGCATCAGCACTACAATAATTGTATGATAATTGGATATATTTGATTTAAAGAAATGAAAACTTAAAAGGTTCAGTTCAGACTAATAAATTTCCTGCAAAAATTATATAATAAAAGCTAATTTTTTCCGATAAATTTTGGTGCAAAAATTATTGCGACACTACTTTTCGTTCCTGACATATATAAGCATTGTACGAAATTGCAAGTGACATCATTATAATCCAGTAAATATTTATATTTACTTTTCTGACATAACTAAATATCTACAATAAATAAAGCAATTTATTTTATGATTAAAAAAAATCTCTAACTGTTCGCTGGTAATAAGCTCCGAAAGTTTCTTAGTGACGTCATTATCTACAAACTTAGGAGGCTATATCTAAAAATCGGCTGGGATCATTATTGTAACCCTTCTCTTTTTAAAAAAATCATTAAAAAATGCCAAGAATAATATTATAAAAAAACAGAAACAATAGGTTTTGACCTGGACTGTATCTTTAATGTTTGTTTTTGAATCCAGCATTCATCCACCTGAGCATTCCGAAGTTGCTGATACCCAAATTTAATTTCAGGTAATATTAAGAATTACGAAGTATTCTTCTTCTGATATTTATTTTTATTGCTTTCTTACTACTTTTCTTTGATTTATTGTCTGTTGTTGCTATACGATATATTGTTGCTGTACTACGATAAGTCAATCTACGTCGAGATCTACGTTATGCGTTATAAAATTGAAAGAGTATGCAGAGGTAACCAAACTATTTTTTTATAGAAATGTAATTTAATATATTAAGAAATTTGAGTATATGTTTAATAAGTACTACTGTGTAAATATGGGTCACATTCTACTCAATATTATAGATTATTTCTGATAGTCATGAAGATTGCGTTCATTTGTAAAATTGACAGATGGTGTAGAATTGGGGAATAATTTATTGATTCGGCATTTATAATTCCATAAAACAGGAAATCGATTTCAAGATACTTGCGGATATATTTTTCATTCCATTTTTCAAATGAATTTGCTGTTACTTTTTATTCGTTTTTGTAAGTAAATTACAAAATATACTTATGACACTATAAAATATAATTACATTTCCTTTTTTAAATATAATGAACTGCAAGTTTTAAATTCAATTAAAGTGTTAGTACTGGGTGTACCTCCAAATGTAAGTTGGTACACCCAGTCGTAACACTTGAATTTAATTTACATTTCTTTTTGACTAATCGGGTGAAAATAGTTGTTTATAGAATTGTTTTCATAATTATAGGACATAACGATATAATTTTGGAATAACAATATCGTTTACCTTTTTCATTCTGCAGCGAAGATGTAAAATTTGTTAATCATATACAGCATACTAAGTTTGATATGTATTGTAAATGATATCGCGAGGGGTTTTGTTTTACTGTACATTCTGTAAACTTCCTGCTGCAACATCACGTAAAATTTCATTGTTGTGATTAAAACAACATATTATTACGATCAAAGAAATGAAGTTTAGTCCATTTTTCCTAAAATGCAGTGGTACTAAATTGAAATTATATAATATTCAGCGAAAGAAAAAATATAATATTATATAAAAAGCATACAGTTTAGCAGTACCTGTCGTAGCATAATTCTCTGCTCCCTTTGAAATTTATTTCTTTTTAATGAATCCATTTAATTAACAACTGTATGACACTCAACATGAATTCAATTATCATAAAAAGAAGATTCATTTATTTTACATAATATAAAAATGAAAATCCGTTGAATATTTCCTTAATTTGAACAAGCTGACAATAACGTACAGAAATGAAAACTTCATATAAGGAGACGACTACCATCATTCAAAATTTATATTCTCATTAAAGTTTTAAATCATTAGAAGGGTTTGGAAAGCATCTTTTAATTGGCTGCAGGGAAATTGCAAATCCACAATGAACTATTGAGAAAATTGAGTTATAGGAAAAGAGGGAGTAAACCATTCAATGGAGAGCGAGGGGGAAAGTCAGAGACAGAATAATTCTCTTGAGAAATAAAAATTCTGTGTAAATATTCTTATTTCAAGATAATTATGGAAATCTTTTAAACACGTTATCGAGGGAAAATAGTCGAGAAAATTCTGTTTTATTTCTTCTTAAATTATAATCTCAAACCTTTGAATTTTTAGTCTCATCAACTTTCATTGAAAAGTTGCTTCTATAGTTCGTAGCAAGCAATTCAACGATTCACACTTTCTAATAATTATAATTTTATTAATTTCATTATTTTGATGCAATATTAGGGCAGTTAGTTAAAATACGGAATAGAAAGAATTTGTGAGTACTTTGATGCATTATGTAATTAATATAATAAGAAGAAAAGTTTAAAAAGCTAAAATTAAGTATTACGCATCTAAAATATATTCAAAGGAAATCTTCCCAATTCATTCTTAGAGGCTATAGCAAATCCATGATGAGTTGGTAATTACTGATTAGTAATTAACACAGCAATAATTACGATTGGAATTGAGGGGATTCACAAGTTCCACATTTTCACTTTGTTTTAACTATATATGATGAAATTTTAATGAATAACCGAAATCTTTGGAGAAATTCCAAAATTTAAATGATTTTCAACACAACCGCTTTTACCACAAGTTTCTTAAATATTTCAAAAATAACAAACAAAAAAAGTGGAATCAATATCCTATACAGGAAAAAAAAGTCCAATTTGATATTATTGTGTGTGAAGGCGTTGGTATTGTAGTGTAAATGTATGAATATGATTTGGTGTTGCTCTCTCGTCTAAGCATCACAGAGAGACTGATGTGGTATATAAGAAGGGAGTGAAACATTTGCATACGAAATGGGAAAATTGTGAAGGGTAGGGGGAGGGTGGGGGGACCACCTCCTGGGAATCAAAAACGTATTTTGACTGACTTATGTCTTTTTGCTTTCTGGTGGTTCAGAGAATAATAACGTTGATGACTCAGGAACAAAATCATTTTACTCCAAGAGTGTTTGCCATATTGTTTTTATGAGGTTCAAAAGGATGATACAGCCAATGTAATGTACTTTGTGTTTTAGTGAAGAATAAATAAGTTATGTTATTTTAAATGGAATGTCCTAATTTTACTTCTTCTCTAAAATCAATAAAAAAAACATTCTAAAAATTCAGAAAAATTCATCTGAATTTCACTGAGCGAAAAAAAAAAGAGTAAATCTAAATCTGATTTACACGCATGGTATTTACTTTCAAGCTAAATAGTAAATAATAAAACCGATGCTATTTTACCAGTTACATTACAAAGTGATTCCCTGGATCTCTTTACAAAAGTTTCTCCTTCTTCTGTTTATTTATTTATATCCTTCTAGAGTTGAAGCATCTTCCATGTTTTCTTATTCCAAACAGAATATTTTTCACTTCTGAATATTGCAATAAATAAATAATAAACATACTTCTCAAATAACATACTCCTACAAAAGATAATTGAAATTAATTTGAAATGCATAATCGGGCTTCCTAATAAACGTTACTTAATAATTCATTATAATTATATATCATCAAATGAAAAGATACAATATCTCAATACCGTTAAAGATGTTTGTAAGTTCATCATATGTATTTTGCCCACACACTGACTAATTATTTTGTTGTTGAAGGTCTTCTTTGAACTTTTGACATTTCCAACAAACAGTCGATTCGTAATTTTGTCTTATAATGAAATTACTACAATTTAATTATCATCTGCAGTTGAAAGTAAAGTCTTAGACGTTTGCTAAGAAAGAAGATAACAAAACCTTTGAAGTTTGTTCTCGTTCCCTTATATTTCTAAATGTGAGATATTAAAATATTGGAAAATGGGCTACAACTCCTGGGTATACTATATTAAATGAAATGTCAACTTTACAGTATGCTATATACCGCAGCGAAAATTGAAAAATATACTCTTCTGTGTATTACTTTTTTCCATAATTTCCACAAAAACAATAGTGAAAATGTATTTTTTTTAAAGTGTATAGCCTTGATGATGTACAAAAAGGTTTGTAATTTTCAAATTTAAATGCTACTATAAATAAAATAATACATTACTTAAAGTGTTTATCAGTTGCTTGTTTTGTTTTGTTTTTACCATTGTTAATTATCTTTCCATTGTTAATTATCTTTCCATAGTTGTTTAAAGAGTGTCTGAAAATGTATATAAGCATGATTCTTAGAGTCGAAAACTAAGATGGAAATAAATTAGGACGTATCCATTATAATTATTTGTACATTTTAACATTTTTTACTTACAAGTACAAAGCTATTTTTCTCACTTCTTCATCTCTTTTGAAATATCTACTTGTAATTTATATTCTTCACGACTTCACCAAAGAACTGCGTAGTCAGTAATTTCCCTGCTGATGGTTACGGTTTATATAATACTCATTCATTATATTCATTAGCATTCTATTATTAGCAGAATCCTAATCTGAAAGCATCTAAAATTACATTCCAATTAATATTGACCAGGTAACAAGACTCGAAGATTGTCGAGATAATGGCAATCTTTGCATTTACACAAATCTCATTTCAGAGAGCTTTCACGGGTCCTCTAATTAATTTAATTAGATCTTCATAATATGCTACTATTCTGTGTTACCTTACACCTTTCTGAGATTATCTACGTAATTTCTAATATACGACAAATCTTCTGTTTGATATGAACTTCCATATTATCTAAACCAGTGCAAATAGTTTTTACAGCTAGATTGATTATTTATTAGTTTACAATAAAATAAATTAGCTGAGAATAAACCTTTTCAGATATTTTTTGAGGAAATTACTTCTTAATGTTGTTAAGTATAATTTAATCTCGTAGTTGAATATCTGTCGCAGATGCAATAAAGAGTATTTTAAAAGTTATTATAACAAGATATTTTCTATTTTGTCAACTTTCTAGTTATATTATTTTTTGATTTTGATCAGAGTGGAGGAAACTTCTTTGTGCATGCTTTGTACTTCCTCTACCAATTTGGAAGTTTTGTATGACGTTATTTCTTATAGCAACATGACGTCATGTGGAAGTCATTGTACCTAATAACTTTAAATGTTTGTGCATAACTTCAATATTGAATTAATAATAGATTTGTTCAAAACGAAAAAAACTTCAGATAAATTCGATCCCTTTATAAGTACAATATTTTATTTGAACTTTATTTTATAGTTTACTGTCTATATCTATATAGTATACAGGTCGTCAGCAACATAAATAAAATATTTCAAACGTTTTAACAAATTTGTTAAAAAAATGATTTAATTTATTATGAAATTATACATTCATATAAAAAAAAATCCGTTTCACATGAATTATACTACACTCACTGATCATGGAAGACGTGTTACTTTGGTACTATTTTCAAAATATTTCTCAAAATGTAAAGCTAAATTTACGTGTCAACTTTACTAGCAATACCATTTGAATCAATTAAATTATGTTTAAATATTGACAGAACAGTGAGTCTTCTAAAATGAAAAATGAAGTATAATTCATGTGAAACGGTCAATATAAAATGTCACTTGCATAGAAGTTATTTTTACTCACAATTCAGTTTATGACATTTATAAAAATACTACGCATCAGGTTTAGTTAGGAAACCAATGCAATATAATTGTATTATTTCTAATAAACAGGTTCATTTTCATAAAAAATATTAACCGTAACATTATTAAATTATTAGAAGTTTTGCAAAGGACTATAATTATTATACATGAATATTTTTAACTGACTACTTTACATTGGAAAAATAAAATAAGAACAAGAAAAAATTTCGCTGAAGTGGGACTCCAACCCACGACATCGGCCTGTCCAAGACCGTGCTCTACCAACTGAGCTATTGAATCCGATATTTTTTTTTCCTTGTTCTGAATTTATTTTCCAATGTAAAGTAGTTAGTTAAGAACATTTCATGTATTAACCGTAACTTTTCACAAAGTCCACAAAATGCCCCGATTTCTCCATTAATTTGATTTTATCTGTTGCACTGTTAAAAATAGTCATGTACCAAAATAGGGGTAACTCTGGAAATTTGTTAAGCTAACTTCTTAATAATCGTTTAGTCGATGTACCAAAATGACTGATCTCCCTGCTACTAAAACATAAATTGACATAAATGTATTCTGTTAATTCTTATAACGAAAAATCAATTCTCAAAAATGTTGATCACGCAGTGGGTTTCTCTTCAAACCAATTTTATAAGGAAGGTTATTTTGAAAATGGATACCTAGTAAATGATATACTTCACTGTTAAAATAATTACTACACTACTGTATATGGAAATTATTATTAGGAATACTGACTTTTCTCAAATAATGAAAAATACTCCAAAGCTTCTTGCCTTTCCCTTTAGTAAAACCACCTTTTTTACGATTCCATAAAACAACCTTTAACCCATCGAAAGTTCAAAGGTCAAATAGTCAATTAAAACATTCATAATAAACTTCACAACATTCTATACTGCCTACTGTACGTCAATGAAACAGTTAAACATTAAACATCAGACACTTTTACAGCATACAGTACTATATATTACATGTACAAACTTTAACATCACAGAAACTGCATCATCAGCTCAACTTTATGAATGAATGAATGAATCCTTTAGAACGTATAATCACGCTACGTGTTTCCGCTCGTCAGAGAACTCGTACGCTGCTTTGGCCCCCCAATAATTATTGAATAATTAATTGTATTTTCCAGGTACAAAGTATTGATCTGTTCATCCAACATATAGCACTCTCGCTCTGCTCTCCAAGTTCAAATAGACACTGCTGGAGGTTTGGAGAGTTAGTACAGAAAATAAAATATTTTGTTTTGGAAAAAAGTTTCATTATAATAATGACTTTTACCTAGAAGGTATATAAAGGGTATATTGTGATGTATATGCTAAAAAGTTGGAATATATCTTTCAGTATAATTAAACTTTTGACTTCCTTTTACTTTAAAATTATGGGAATACGTTCGAGTAGGATAACAGTATTTTATTCTTTCAATGTGAAATTTTAATATTTTTCATGTGAAATTTCACTTTGTATAAAATAACTTGATTTTGAATATAACATTTTGATGAGTGAGATATCGTGCTGGAGACATTCAAATCTGTTTTATCTGGTTTAATGTATACTTCACTTGCAGAATTTTACCTATCTTTATATTTTATTGTATGATGTGAGTTGAAGGTAAATAAATTATATAATTTTTATAATATTGTTTTTTACTTGCGTTTGTCTTAATTACAAAAATGAAAGTTGTTTTAACTTACATTTCCAAACTATGTATGTGCATGCTGAATTACAGTAATATTATGATAAAAGCACACCATTAAGATATTCTGTCAGTATTCCCATTACAACTATTTATACCATAAATGAATGAACCTCTTAACGATAGATTAAGCAATTATTGTCTACATATTAAATACACACGCAATTCTCTTTAATGACTAATATCAGCTGCAATATATATATATTCAGAAAAGTACGGAAACAGAACTTTCACACGAAATAATTGAATGGTATGTTCCGTTTAGTTGTTGGTATTGTATCTTTAAGAAAAGACAAAGCGAAAAAGAAATAAAAGTCCCATTTAGTGTCCATGGACTTCCTATCCCCATTTGAAGATCTTTTCTTCCCCTTAATAGCCTCTTCCCCATTAGTATAACGTCAATATATATTTCAACACATGGAATTTACTCAGAGCAAGCAATTAAGATCAAAACTACTTACATGTACATGTATATATTGGAACTTGGAAGTATACATATAGTGAGTATTTATATACATTAAGAGACGGTCTTAAACTTCCAAAAATAGGTATAATTTCTCAAATTTTCAACTATCAAACTTTAGTCTTTATCAAGAGAACTTTAGTCTTTATCATTCTCTTGATAAAAACTAAAGTATATTAGTTGAAAATTTGAGAAATTATACCAAATTTTGAAAGTTTAAGACCGTATTTTATTAACAAAACATTATGCAAGAAACTTTTAGCCTCAGAAACACTATACTTTAAGAGAGTTCATAATTATATACATGGTAATATTTTATACAATTTGAGATTATTTTACATACTATAAAATATTATTCAGGGTACGTTCATTAAAAAGGAATTATGAAGTATACTAGAGACTTTTTATTTTCTTCCAAAATTTAAAAAAGTTGCCTTGATCTATGCTCTATTCTATTAGAATCATTGATATCAATGTAAACTTCATAAAAATAAAAAATTCAAATAAAACCACATTTGTAAATACTACTGGAAAGTTGTAATATGTACTAAATTACTGCCACTATCGTGTTATCACTGTGTCTTCCAAAATAAACTAGTCTGTACTGTCTTGTACTCTTGTTGAAATAAATGTACTGCTGGAGATGCTTTACAGTGCTTAGAAACTGGAGTCAGTTACAAAATATTTACAGTTAGTGCTGCACCTTGTAGACTGCTCTTTATTATTATATATTTATTAAAATATAAATATAGTTCAATTCAAATTCAGCACTTCTTCATTATGAATAGCAGCAGTGAACTATACAATAAAAGTACAATACATACTGTACAACGACTATTGATGAACGAAGAATATTGTTCACACGTCTGGATAATCTTGAATTTCTCTGCGTCATCATTTTTACATATTAAATAATGGTTTATATTAACGGTTACTGCAGGTATACTAATAGTAATGCATAACAAAGCAATATAGAAAAAGACGTGTTTTGAATTGTTTTGTTTCCATAGTTCGTCGAAACATTTGTATCTCAAATAATGTTGTTAACATACGTATGATACTGTAACATTCAGAAAGGTCACAGCTAGAGTTGTATACCTGAAAGAAAGAATTGGATATTAACTTAAATTTATCTTTTAGTTTCTGTTTCTTTGTTCTGATATTATTGCTAAACCAGCATAAATCGTTCCAAATTAATTATACAGATGTATTAAACAAATTGCAATTGTATACGAATAGGAAAAGCAATAAAATATATGCAATGGCATTACATTTCTCGTACTCGGAATTAAACTGAGACACTTTGATGAGATGTTCGTGTGCGGACAGTTGATGGACAGCTTTTTCGTTTAAATTTGAATGCAGTTAGTTTTTGTTCTTTCAGAAGTTCGAAAAGCACATTATTTATATTGCAACATACATTAATTGAATTTTTCCTAAAGGTACGTTTACTAATAAATATTCTTACTTTACAGAATTTCATCATTCATTCTGGTTTTTAACTGCTGTCTGTCTTAAAGCAGCAGCATAATGTACGGTATTGTAAAGTAATATCTAAAATCGACATAAAGTTTACATTAATTTTAAAACTCCATTGGAATGCTACATGTATACAGATTTTTGAAGTTCTTTAATAGTAGCATTGTAGGTCAGAAAACTGATTAAACTGAAATCACTTCAAATTTTTTGGCACAAGAAATCCCGCTGATAATAGTAATGTGAAATTAAATATTTAATTGTTATAAATAATAAATACAGTAGAATGAAACCTGTCAGAGTTTACTGTTCACTGAATATTATGGAAGTTACTGCCACAACTAGGGTTTAGGTGAATAAGTAAGAAAAATTCTTCCTATACGAAGTTGCTGTTTTAGAAAATCATAATGTCACATACAATTCAGTTATTAAAAAACTTTAAAGGGTTACCTGCAGCTAAATTGACTTTCTAATATTATGACATAATATTAGTCGTCTTGATAGATTTTCGGAGATTCAGTGGCTTTTCTTGGTAATAATTCATCTTCAAATTATGGATTAGACCACTTCAAAACAC
>JAQIWE010000447.1:0-22246 GCA_034698565.1 Campodea plusiochaeta | reverse complement strand
TAGACAAGCAATATCTCGATAAATACGCAACTTTTCAAAATAAAAATTTACATGCTGTAAAAATACAGAATACTCTTCAAGAAAATGCCAGCAGTTACCTGAGGTATGCCTATTAATTCGTATCTCCTTTAAATAGAAATGGTTCTTATGTTTGAAATCGGAGTATACCATATTGTATTTTTGTACAATCCAATCAAAGAAAATTATCTTAAACCAATAATTTCCTCTCTCATGTACCCTAGGTCGTATCTTATGTCTGGACTGGAGTACCGATGGCGAAACTATAGTAACTGGTTCTGTAAACACAATACGAGTATGGGATGTAGAAAGTGGGAGAGCTATACATCAAATGCAATTAGCTAAAGGATTAAATGCTAATGTAACAGTTTGGTCTATTGCATTGTTGAAGGATTACACCATTGTTACGGGGGATTCAAGGTAAGCTTGGCATGGGAGCAATAAAATTAATGAAAGTGTAATGATTTATTTGTTATGAAATAATTGTAATTTAGATAGGTGATTCTGTTGGTTTTCTAATGTGTTATAAATAATAATTAAGTACTATTTTAAAATTATGTCGTAACTTGCTGGAAATGTGTTGAATAGGTTACAGAATCTTAAGTCAAGAGTTCAATTTTACAGTCTTTTTTTTGTATAAATATACTTAAATCATAATTATTTTCTTTTTTTGAACATCTAATAGTATAATAACTTTCAACTTTGTGAATTCATTCAAGAGTTCTTTAAAAAATTTTTCATTGAATTCAGCAGAAGTACTTGAAAATTTGCAAATGATGCTAATAAAAATAATATTGTAGTGGACTTGTAAATTATACTGGTAGTTTTCAGTTCTCAGTAAATATTGTGCACATTAACACTGAGCTGATGTTATCCTATACTGTATTTATAATTTTACAAACAGAAATATTGGACTCTCAAATAGTGAAAAAGTAAAATATAGTCTACTTTTTAAAAGAAGATCAAGCGATAAAAATTATTAAATCATCTTAATCTTTAACATTGTATATCGTCCCCCTTTGACTTTTCTAGAGATCTAGACCAAATAAATATTAACACTGCATTGCTAAAAAATTTATAATTAATCTTCTTTACGATAAAACAAAATACACTGAAATAGACTAAATAATTAATTAAATCTTAATATTATTATGTTTTATTGTTGTATTGACTGCTAGTGGTTAAACCATCTAATATTAACTTTGTATATTGTCCCCCTTTGCCTTCTCTAAACTTCTAAGTAAATATTGTTGCTGAGAATTTTAAAATCCACTGTATTCCGAAACGAAAAACACTAACTGAAATTTAAAAATTTCCGTAAACTCTGTCACCATAAACTAAAAAATCTCCCTTTTCCTCCACCAGAGGTAAAGTATCATTCTGGAACGCCAACAAAGGCACGTACTCCGATTCCATCCAATCTCACAAATCAGACGTACTCTGTCTAACTGTTAGTGAAGACCAACAAACAGTCTATGCAGCGGGAGTGGATCCTACAGTGGTTCTGTTAGCGTGTGTACATCCACATGGTCCAAGCGACGAGAGGAAACGGTGGGTTAAGAGTTTGCATAGGAATTTACATACGCATGATGTGAGGAGTATGGTCGTTGATGGGAAGAGGTTGATTTCAGGAGGTGAGTGGGAATTTTTTGAAGTTTTGTAATTTTTTTTATATAAGTATTGAGTAGGAAATTTAACAAAAAAGTAATCCTTGAATTCCAAGATCAAGTCATTTTGCTGTTAATCAAACATTTCTGTAAATAACTGACCAATAATAAAAGTTATAAATGCCCTTTTTTGATATTATTTCAAAGATTTAAACTATGGTCAACAAGTCGAACCTGCCTAAAAATGAGCAGTTGATTTCAGAAACCTTCAAGCTCCTTCGCCATACATTGTTAGTGGGTTTTAAGAAGTGGAGGAAACGAAAAAGTACACATTGCTGGAGTAACGCTAAAGTACTTTCAAGATTAGAAATTCTATTTTTAATATGATAAAGTATGTTTGCCTGCTTAAATTATTTTTCTTATTTGTGAAATGTCTCCATGCTCAAAATGAAGAGATAAGAAACCAGCACAAACCATGTATTAAAACAAATTTTAAAGATTGCCAAGATATTGTTTATCCCATGATCTTATTGTAGGTGAATGTTTATTCCAGGTGTTGACACGTACTTAGTAGTGAGCATCTACCCTCCAAAACTACTCATTAAATATCCACCAATGCCACAAGTAAGTACTGAAGGATTTCATAAATTATGATATTTTCATATGGTTATCTTACAATCAATTGTGTTGTTTTAGATAAAAATGACGTATATAATTACAGGCTTTGGTTCAGTATACACAGGGTGGAGCAAAAGTATTTGAACCAATTTGCAATTTCTCAAAAACCATTTCAGCTAGAGTAATGATTCTACTACTAAATGAAAGCTAATGTAAAACTCTTTGAAGCAGTCTATTACAATATCTTCCTAGGTGTCGAGGTGTCATCTATATGGTGATTTAAAAAAAGTGTAAAAAAAAGTTGTAAAGTCAAAAAGAAAATTATTTTTAACGTCAAAAACGTTTATAAAGTTTATTTCTTCATAGGAATTTTATTGTAGTCTTCACCTTCATCCACCACAGTGACCACACCACTCAAAAGTCACTTGTATGCTCCGTCACATGACAACAATCACGTCGGAAGGGTTAAAGTACCTAACCATAAGAACTAAAATTATAAAATTTACATCATTCATAAATAAATTTTGAAAAACTTGACATTTTTTATATCAACTAAAATCTTATCGTAATTCATAATGCTTCCCAAGAAATCTAATTTACAAAAACTTTTTTTTCCAGAACCCCTTCGTCTCGTTCTCCCCCTCGTCGCAAACCATACTTTTACAATACTCCAATTCCTTACACCTATGGAGACTAGGCTCACCACTACCACAGCCTACCAACAATAAAAATACAACAACAAACGGAATGAAGTTGCCGTTGGAGAAGTTACCAGTTAAGTTACTGGAGATTAACTGTAAAGCCGATAAGAGTATTGTGTGTTCTGATATCGATAGTCAGGGAGCGTGGGTGGCATATTCAACAGAGACGATGTTATATGTGTATAACGTTACGTTTGTAAGTATATTGTTAAATGTGATTTCATATTTTTAATCTTGTTAAAGTAATCCCGACCTCCCATATATACGACCCAACATATCGCCGCTTTTTTCGTGGTCTGGTGTGGCGCTGATCACCGGCCATGAAAAAGAGCGGGAATTCAACCATTTGTCAGTGATTGAAAGACGATGTGTAAACTGTGCATGCGCGAAGTGACGGCAGAAGTTTTTTTTTCATTATTTATCACTTTTAATTAAGAAAAACATGGAAATTAGTATTTTTATAAATAATAATTAGAGAATGCAAAGAAATTTAAGTATAAATAAATTAAACCGACTTGACTTTACATTAGAATAATAAATTAAGCACAAGAAAAACCACTCGAGGTGAATTTTTTCTTGTGCTTAATTTATTATTCTAATGTAAAGTCAAGTCGGATTAATTTATTTATTATTTTATGAAACTATGATTTAAATGACACACCTAATTTGCCTTTCAAAACCAAGGTTAGGTTATATATTCTAAATAATGTAATAGTTTAAAAGTGAATTGAGTATTCTTAATGCATCTCGTAAGGTGATGTTTACAGTCAGATTCAGTTAAAAAATCTAAGCTGATCAAGAAGAAAAAAAGAAGCTAATGTAATTTAACTACTGCAGGGTTTCAGATAAGATCGCTCAGAGTAATAAGAAACTAATGAAGAAAAATACAACAATTTATTATTTATCTATTTGAAACTGTATCGTTGGAAATATTTTTATTGAGTTATCGATTTCTCTATAAGAAAGGAGAAAAGAAAGCTTTAAATTCTTTTCCAAAGCTCTACTAGTATATAGTGCTGTGGAATTTTTATTTTGTTTTCCGACACTCTGTCACGTAATACCTTACATAGCGGTTGAGATAAAAGAATTCACCACTGGGAAAAGAATATTGCTATTCAAGAACAGGTTTAAAGTGTTGGATTGTATACACTGATGGAGAGAAAGCTCTGTCACTTTTTATGTAACAACACTTTCAGCAGTTCCATTAATTTAACATATATTTGTTTGTACTGTTATGCACCCTCGTATATCTTTCTCCGATATATGAATACCTTTCGATGATTTCACGATAGTTTTAAGTTGTATATTTTCATATTTTATGATTTTGTTAGCCTTATTGAATCTTGTTGTTAACATTTATGCTATAATGGAGATATTACTTCAAAAGTAATTGAAATCAGATACATGTTTTTTGGTATACTTATATTATCGAACAAAATAATTGTATACTGTTAAAAGTGATGAAATCAAATGCATGAATAATTGATGTGAGTACCATGTTTCAATATGATGTTCTGTACGTATTTCAGAGTTCTACTTATCCCGATGCTGATTCACAAGAAGGTAAAGCTCTCCTCCTTCCATCCAGTCCTAGACCGGTAGCTGTAAGTTCCAGTGGAGCAAACACACTCATCTTTATTCCGAAGGTAACGGCAACATATCGACCTACTCACAACTATACTCCTAGAGAGGAGAGACAATCTGTTATACAGGGACATAACATGGAGGGGTTGGGTAAAATTAGTGGGTGCAAGTTTTAGAAGTTTGAAAGAATAAAGATAATCATTGCCAAACTTAAAATCACTTTGATGACGTTTTTATGGAGTAGAATATTGGAGAAGTCCAAAATTTGAGAAATTATTTTATCGAAATTCACGGAGGGTAATATAATTGATTTATGGATTTTGCAGCAGCATCGATGGTAATAAAATGAGTAATGTATCTGAACTTTCCAGCAGATGATTTTCATGTTCACTTCCATACTGGGTAAACTGTGAAAAATCAATTATAAAAGAAGTTATAGCGGTAACATGTAAACTTCAAAACTCGCCCAGAGTAATCTTGTAAAGAATATTAATCATATTGGCAATACTAATTTTACAGGCAGGAAATATTTACTCTAACTTTAATTAAAATAATCTTAATTTTTTCTCTCTCCCTTTGTCAATTTTATTCACAAGAAGTTATACGAGTATAGTACAATATTTAACGTAGTTATTTATCATGCTGATATCAAAGATCTTAAAAGATGAAAAGTTTTATGGTTATATCTAAAGATGAATTGGAACACCACAATGTTACGGTACTGCATTCTGATCCACATATATTAAAATGCTTTATTTGCTATGTGTGTTATTCCTCAGTGAGGAAAAAGAATGGAAAGAGAATATGTTAATTAAATTATATCGGAAGCTTTTGAATTTTAATAGAGAAAGTTTATTTGAGGTGTTATATTTTAATGTGTTTAATATAACATCTATTGTTGTATTTACTTTGCTGTCTATGTGGTTATAATATATGCTTGCAGAATAATTACATTGTACTGTTTGCTTTGTCGTAATTGAAGTATGTAATTAATATTCAGGAAGACAGTTTCCTATACTATGTAATTATATAATGAGGGACTATATCTTATAAGGTTTTACGATGATCACTATTAATCTCAAGTGGCTGTGAGTAATTGTTCTTGTGCTTAAATATACAGGAGACATTCTAGACAATGTAATTTAGTTGAAGATTCATCAAAATAACCTGACTTGTTTCCTTAGACTGTAAAGAAAAGTAAACGAAAGTACTTAAAGATTTTACAGTCTGTATATGTTTACAGTCTGTATAGCTTAAGTTTCAATCAAAACAATTTTTGTATGTCTTTCACAGACAACTTAATTCATTGTCAAATGTCAAGAGAATTTTTATAAATTAGAAATAGTTTTTAGTGTCTGTGAAAGCTTTCTAATCTACTATTGTTGAAGATTGTTTCTGTAAATAAATTTGCAGGGGTACTCTGAACATGTCACAATAAGAAAATAAATAAATGATTAGTTATAGAGATGTTTAAAAGTACATTTATCCCACCATCAACTGATAATAATTAACATTTTCTACTCCCGTGTGTATAGAGTCGTTCTTCTCCTGCCGGTCTCCTCCACCAGGCTTCGTCCAATCCCCACCAATCCATTCCATTAGTTGGAAAGCTCCTCCAGTGGCAGAACTACCAAACTAATCAATCATCTCAACAGAGACCTCCTAAACTTCCACATTTACTGCTCAATATAGCAGCCTTCCTCGCACTTGCTGGGGGGCTCGCTGCATATCTCACTAGTAAGTGCTCGAAGATTCAATAATTATCTAAAAGGAATTTACTTATAGAGACTGAAAGAAGATCATATTACAGTTTGTTTAAGTTATTGAAAAAAGTTTCATTGTTTATAAGTTGTGGTTGCTAAACAGGATTTCAAAGACGCAACTTGCCAATTCTAGTGCCTAGTGCTTTCAATCTCTAGACTGATTTGTTCAAATTATATGTCAGACATTATTGTTAAAATTTTACATAACAGTATTCTTTATACAGTCAACGTCTCTTCAATGTATGAAACTAACTTATTTATTTTACTTGTATTATAGCCGTTCCTTCAGTTCGTTATGTAAACACAACTGTGACGACAACATTGACTGTGGTATCACCTATAGCCAATCCTAACCCAGCACCAGGTAACAATCATTGTACTTCATTGTTGTACTGAGATTATACGATAGATATATTATTATTATTATATTAACGAATGAATGCCTCTCGATCAGAATCATTTTCGCAGAAGTTACAGCTGGGATGTTTCATTTACATTTAAAGTGTCCTACAAGTAATGATTCCATCTACTTCTCTTACAAGAGCAGTTTCTATTCTTATTTTTCATGAGAATAATAATAAAAAAAAATTATGTGTTGTTTCTATTTGTTGTCTCTTTTATGTGTTGTTTCTATAAAGTATTTGAGAGCAACTCAGTATGGCTTAAATGAAAAACTAAAGTTTTTTTATTTTATTTTGAGAGTTTATTTTTAAGTAATCTTTTTCCCCCTTCAGACGTGTGTGTTCCTGTAATGGCTCAAGAATGTATTTGGCCAACTGTACCGTACAACTACACATCCTTCCCTAATCTTGTTGGTCATTTAACACAACGTGAAGCTGAAGCAGAATTGCGTTTATTTGATGCTTTAGTGGATGTCCGATGTTATGAACTTACCCGGTTGTTTCTATGTTCTTTACTCGTTCCAAGGTGTGGTACAGACGGAGGAATAGTGCCACCATGCAGATCACTCTGTCAAGGTAAAATAAAATAATTTAATAGCATGGGTAGTTTAGAAAATATTAGTGTGAGTGAAAAAGTTTGGTTTTCACGTTCGAATCAATCGGGGTTGTGGAGAGCTGTCTTAAAATGGACCAATTGTATTTCAGCTTTCAGTGTTGAATTTGAAGTTTATTCATTTGTTTAATATGGTGGTGGATATGTTTAAATTAAGCTCTATTCTTATAAAATAACATTCAGGAAACATAGTGTAATCTGTATTGCACTCTTCCTATCTTTACCATTCTTTCCTAGATAATAAGTGAAAACCCTGTTGTTACTGCAAACCACCTGACTGTTGAATCCCTGTAGTATTCAGTGTAATATAATAACCTTTGATATTTAAATTAATATTGAAAGAATTGCCAAAATTTCCTTTGAATGAAATAGACAAAGAGTGTATTGTTTGAATCTGCAACTGATCATCATATTACAATAAACATGGATCAATTGATTCATCAATAATTAAATTGTTGTAGGGACTTTTCTATGTTGGTAGGGACTTTTCTTTGCATCTAGTAACTTTTCTATGTTGGTCAGAATCAATTCTAGTCTCAGTAATTGACCTCAATTATTTGAAGGATGGATTTAATTCATAAATTTGATTTCGTCCTCTTTTACTTTTATATATAGAAGTACAGGCTATAACAGAGGTATGGGATATTGACCTACATAGGACGCACTAGGTAGTTTTGATTTAATATCCGCTTCACAAGTTCTTTTCTTATAACATATGTTAACAGCAGATAAAAATATCTGACCGTTCATCACTTCATTATCAATTCAAAGAGTATCAAAAGTTTTACAATGAAAATGAATAGCATGCAGGGCAGTATGAGAAGTGAGTTGCAAATATATAATAAGGATGGTTCGTTGCGTTGTATAGTTTATGCAGCATGATGCTGTTTACTGTTTATTTCTACTGTAAGTATGATGCTGTTTGAAGTTCAAAACTTGTATAAAGTATTTTACAAGTTCTTTATTTCGATTTATTAGCACCGCTTATTGACAAATTGTAATTCGTATTCTTCAATGGATTTTTTTACATTATGTTCCTACTTACTATACGCAGTCGCATGAAGAATTGAAGATGCCTTTCTATAACGAGAAATTTCATTTAATTTTTTAACATGATTCATAAAATCTCGAATATCTTCAGATATTTTGTAACTTTCTTACTGAATATCACATTCATTTGTCATCGGAACTCGTATTTTTGCATTACAGCAATATTATAGAAAATACTAATTTTTCTGTCCACGATATTGTTTCTCACTTTGAATTTACTTTATAAACTAACACTTCTAGTAATCTATGAAGAACCTAAGAGAACTCTTTTAGTCTTCGTGTTACATTTTACTTTCTCCAGTATTCACTTTATAAAACACACGGTGTACTATACACACGGTGCAAACGGTGTATTACAATGGAGTCATTTATATTCAAGAGGGTACAACGCGAGTGGTAGCTTTTGTCTGGAAATTCTTCTCTACTTCCGCACTTTATTTCGTAAAAGTGTCATGAATTTTAACAATACAAGATTGTTTTAAATATTCTTCAGCAGTTGTGCGATTCCAACAAAAGGGAAATATGGACAAAAGAGGAAATAAGTTACAGTATGGTCTTTGAAGAGAAATACTTTTACTTGCTGGAAGGAAATAACTTGCCCAATCACTTTATAGGATTTAGGGAACTCTTAAAAAAAAAGCACTACCTCTTTCGTATATAAATTTTTATTAGCTCGTCTCATATATTGAGCCAGAAAAATGCAAATCAACATTTAAAAAAAATCATCAGAAATAAATAATCCAGTTTATATGTATAGGCCCTAAGTACAGGTTCTGCAGGATGACTACTTGAGGTTATCCTCAGTGATTTATGTTTTATGAAACTCAAGTATAGTACATTTGTGTATGTTGCTTCATTCGCCATTTTATTATTGTGATTGTTTCAACAATAACTACCATTCCTACACACTGTACTTTCTTCCAGAAGTGATAGATCACTTCTACATCTGCTGTAACTTCTCACATCACTTTATAATGGATTGCAGTGTATATAATACAACGTATAATACAGTACTTGTAGTTTATAATACAGTAAATGCAGGTTTAATGCAGTACATTTACTTGTGAAAACAGCAGGACTTTGAACTGACGTGAGAGTTAGGTAACAAACCTGTATTTCGACTATCAATTTTGAAAACGTTGTAGCAGCTCAGAGATATTGTAACGATCTAATCCAGAAATGTTGTAAAGTTAATTTCTTCGACTATTGTTTTCTAAAGTGGCTATTGTTGGAGTTATTTACCGTAAACTATACAATTTTATTTCATGGATACAAAACAACACTTCCTAACGAATAGCTTATTTGATAGGTTTTTAGCATGATTAAATTATTTTTGAATAAGCTTATAGTGATGATATATGTGTTTATTTATACATACTCTGTTTACATATAGTAACAGAATATTGATAGTGATGCTGGTATTGATGCCGAAACAATTCCACAAAATATATTTTAACAAATATTCAACAGATGAATGAGAACTTAAAGCACATAGAATATCTAAAGATACGTCACTATGTACTTTTAAAATAAAGGAAAAATTACGTTACTGGAGTAATTGGTAAAAAATATGATGATATTCTATAGTATTAATTTAATGGTAGGTCATGCATTATTGGTACAGTTTACACAACAAGTTGTTTATTGCAGCATATTCTGTGTTGAATATTTACTTTACTTGCCATATACTGAACAAATAGTATCTTTCAGTTTATAGTAAGTTGCTTTCATAAAATACTCTGTCACTTTTCAAAGCTTTGGAAATTCCATTTTCCTTTCAACTATACAGACTGATAGACGTATACACAGCAGATCTATACACTGCTAGACGTGAACACACAGCAGAATGAGCTTCAGGGCCAACTCAGTATAATGTCATAAATGAAATATAGATATTTTAAACGCAGCTAAAGTAATAGGCCTAGTAAATTTAATATGTATCTTATGAAAAGCATCAAATTAGTTGAAATAAAATGTTGTTATTCGTGTTTCGATTGGCTGTTAAATCAGAGCAAAAAGAAAAAAAACATTAAACTTTCTAAAATATTGTGAATGCATAAGCCAGAAAATTAGTTTCACTGATTGTCCTGTCTGTATAGCAATACGACAACCGCGTAGTCTATGTTTGGCTGTGTCAACTATTTATCTGAGTGGGGGTCCTGGAGTGGAATTTTTTTAATTATGAAATTTTACTCTTGAATTAGATGCTGTAAATAAACAACCTGTTATTAACAAACCATACAAGACAATAAAATCTTAAAATATTCAAAAGTATGTCACAATGGCATGAACTTTAGCATCAAAAAGTCTGTTTGATAACATACATTGATGTGATTACAACTGTTAAAAACTGTATTCTTTACCTAGACATGGTCCTTATACTGAAGTTAGGAAATAAGTAAAAGCAAAATGTCTGTTGAATCAATAACTCCGAGAAGAATGTATTTTTTTGTAAAATGTGTGGTATATACAATAAGTTGAAGTAGATTAGTAGAGAGATACAGATAATATTCTGATTGATGTGGTTGCTTTTTGCTTTGGTGTTTCAGACGAATAAAATAAATGCGGTGTATACGTAGAGAGTAATTTTTGAATTTCATACAAAGGAGATCAATTTCAAAAACCAAAAGAAGATAATTCAATTATTCAATTCCAGAATTGCTAATGAAAGGATTTGATTTAAAGTTGAGGTTATTGAAACTGCATCAATGTATATCAAAGGTGATGTTCAACTACTTCAAGTGGTTTTCTTATCATTTAAAGGGCATGTAATATCAGAATATAGTGTGGCAATTCACTGAGGAACAGTCTTCCTAAAAACATTTGTTAATACTTCAACAATATAGCAAATATCTGCTAGCAATGTTGTATTATTTGCATATTTAATATATGATTTATCACGTACTCCAATAACTTGTATAATAAAGTTTCTTTTGTTTGCTGGTTTCTATCCAATTTCTTTGCTAGGACATGCATGCAATATCAGTCTCCTACGACAGCAGACATTGTATTACACCTTATACACTGTTACACATATTTATTCATGTTGTAATATCCTATACTGAATGATAAACGATGAGTGTTCATACTTCAATGGGTGATAAATGATTTTGAGGACAGGCTATTATTCAATGGGTTATATTATCACATTGTTTTTGACACTTTTACAAAATATGCTATTGTGTTTTATGTAAGTTAAATCGTTAATAGACAAATGAAATGAGTTCTCGTCTTATTGAGGTCCTAATATGTTTGCTGCAAAATCAGACTAATATGTTGATATATGGAAACGTCTTTTTTCTAAATGTTTAAATTCACTAACGTAAGTGACGGAAAAGAATTAAAGAAAATGGTGGAAATGAAAAAAAAAAAAACCTTTTCCTCTAAATGAACTCTTCTTTTATCTCCGCAAATTCATAATGCTTTTCGGATAAGTCATTAAATGTCTGCCATAACATTTTAACGATTTGTGGAGAGAGAGAGAAGTGTAACATCTGTCGTGGCATCATAGTTTGTTCTCCACATTTCCAAAGGTTTAATTGGATACTTTTTCAAGCTCAAAAATATCCACTCAGTTTATATGGAACTCATGCAGTCACAACGTCACAACAGCAGTCACAACGTGAGCAAAATGGAATATATATATATATGAAGGAGCAGTAAATCAGTAATAGAAATTGTGCAAATAGATGACAGTATATAATTATTGTATATGAGATGTAAAAATACTTGACCAAATCTCCAAGCAAACATAATAATTAAGATGGTTGTTGTTATTATAAGAGTTTATCTTCAAGTGACACGAGTAGCCATTTACAGTATAGTTATTTTATTTTTGCTTACTACTACTGCTGGTGCTATATAATGAAGAAGAGATCATTTCAATTTAGTACAATATTTCCAACCCTATGATTCTTTTGTTGAAATGGATCGATAGATATTATTATTATGCTACTGATTTTAATGGCTATCAAATAAATGGTTCTATTATGAAATAAATGGTATTGTTCAATGGTTATGAAACGTATTATTTTGGTATAATAGTCATATTGTGGATTTACAATACGGTGGTATAATTTATATGAAGAATTAACAGTACTGCAGGGTTATGGGGAAACCGTAATTGTACGTATTATTGTGAGCTTATGCGTTTTAATATTTAAATTTGTTTATCATACTCATTATTTTCCTGATGTAACTGTATATAGGCCTACTATATAAGGGATTGTCATTATTGCTTAAGTTACATTGCGAATTTCTGTGTTTTCAGAACGTTTGTGATTCTTTTGTTTTTACTCTACTGAATGTGACGTTTGTTCTATTACAGAAACTCTGCAACGTTGTTCGTTTTTCTTCTCTGTTTTTGGTCTGAATTGGCCGCCATATTTACGATGTGAGTTATTTCCCGAAGCTCCAGAACCTCAAGTATGCGTAGGACATGCACACGTACAGGTTAGTATTAAAACAAATATAAAAACTTATTTTTTCTTTAAAGCATTTTATTTTTTGTTGTTCCGGGTGGAGTAAAACCTTCATTACTAAAGTATGCTTTGTATTGTCTATTATGCATAAATATAACCCAGAGCTATAACAAGTTCAGTTCATCTCTCAATCCAACATATAGTATACTGCATTAAAAATGTACAGTAAACTCTTAAGTCTGCATTATGTACAGTAAACTCTTAAGTCTGCATTATGTACAGTAAACTCTTAAGTCTCTAACTTATAGAAACATTAGTTTTAGAACTTCAGCTTTTTCTTCAAATAAATTGACAAATAATTTAAGTTTAGAGCATGGTTCTGAATAGACCGAGGTCGTTTGTTCGAGTCCCATTTGAGCCGAAAATTTTCTTGTTCTTAATTTATTTTTCCAATGCAAAGTAGTTGGTCAGTTAATAAAATCATTTCATTTATAATTTAAGTTCTCTGTTTCAATCATTTAAATTACTGTTCAGTTTTTTGTGTGTAATGTTTTTTTTATCTCTTAAAGAAAGATAAAAAAAGTAATCCAAATCATTTACATTATAATGTAAGTGGAATTTCCAAGTAATTACCGTTATATACTGACTGGTGGTATATAAAAATTAACGCTGCCACGATTTTAATAAAACATCTCTTCCTTGAATTTCATATCTTACTAGGAAAAAAAAGACAATACCGTAAATAGTTAAATATATAAATTTTCTGTTCAGATTACGATAGAAAAGCTTCGTGAACAATTAATCCTATTATGATTCCTCAATAGACTTGTTATTACTTCCCTTTTAATTAATATTTTTAAAGAGTGTAGGTATTCACTTTTTCCAACAACTCCACGGCATAGACTGTATATGGAAATGACAAGTTGTAATTAACTTTCCAGGCCGAGCATGCGAGAGCGTTAACTTTAAAATGTGATGAGTTCGTATGCGATGTGAACCGTTGTCTTCCCTCCTATTGGGTGTGTGATGGTCACGTGGATTGTTTAGACCAATCAGATGAGCGAGATTGTTCTCCATGTCCGTCCGATACAATTCATTGTGGTGGTGGGAAATGTATAAAACAAAAACATGTTTGTGATGGAATATTAGATTGTCCGCACGGACAGGATGAGAGAAATTGTCGTAAGTATACAATTATCATCAAACAAATAAGTTCATATTAATGACCGAAATGAATTTTATTTCATGATCTCTATCATATTTGTGAAGTTAATTTTTTGATGCCAAGTAATAAATTTATTTCCGTTCTTAATTCACCTTATGAATTTCGATGTTGGAATCTTGAGTACAATATACTAATAACATTATTTTCTAATTGCGATCCTGAGGTCTGGAAAGTATATATAATATCATACGTCTCCAGTAACATATCCTATATATCAGAGTTATGGGATTATCTATGCCTTTCAGCTTTTGACTAGATGGAACAAACATCAGGACAGATTTTTACAAACATTTAAGAAAAATAACATCATAAGTTTTATATACAGTATATTATCTGCAAACCAAATCTTGTATACGTTTTGTGGGATGGTTTCGCAATTTTTTAATTTTATATCTGTAATAAGTAAGATAAATAAATTTGTAATTTCTAACATATTTTAACAAGGATTTAAAGGATTATGGAAGAAGCGATTTAAGCATACGAATAGAGAATAGATATTTGTTATTTCACCTCCCATTTGTAATGATATTTTAATTGAATGTAACAAAATGTTTTTTCTGTTTCAGTTCGTCTTAATGAGAAGATGAACGATATAGGAGAAGGTCGTCTTGAAGTATACGATGCATTAAAGAGAAGATGGAAACCAGCTTGTCCTAATAAACCAATAGATTATGATTCATTATGTAAGATGCTGGGATACAACAATGCACAGGTATAACAATAGTAACAGTTCTGATTACTGAAGCACTTAAATTCTGGAATTAAATTCATATTGTGAAAAGTGAAAAGCTTACTTTCCACCTTACCACCTTACTTTTCACCTTACCAGCATAAATATAATTTTATTAAATATTTTGAAAATTTACCGTCATTACAATATTCAGAAGAATTCCCCGTACTTTCTATAGAGAGAAAATGAGAATGTGCAATAATTTGTTCCTCCATTTCAGATCCCTACGACTCCAGCATCCAATTCCATCTCTCAAACGTTCCCCACAGTCGTGACGTCATCTTTTACGTCATACAGTCAACTTCAAAGGAAATTAACGACACCTTTATTACCACTTCTAACGTGTGATAAAGATGAAGATGTCAGACTAACATGCTCAAATTACAGTAAGAAACAAACAAATATACTACAATAAAGCTGCTTTCTCTCTATGTACTGTGTGTGATGTATACGTATATCAGAGGGGGGGGGGTGAATGAACAGGTTGAAGGGGGGGTATTTAGATCATCTTCATTTGTTTATAGGGAGTTTTGCCTTCATTTGATAGATTGTAATATACGTAACTATATGGCAATTAAAACACTTGACAGGCTTAATTTTGTGTGACGATGTCTTGCAGATGTATTGCAGTCTGTGATGCGTTTCTTGCTTATTACATATTACAAATTATTTACTTTTCCTGCTTTACTTTGTAATTTCTATAAGTGAATATTGAGTCAAGTGCTCTGAACGTGTTATAGAGAATATCAGTTCAAGTGATAATAATAAGTAACTTCATTACTTCTTAATATTATCATGGAATTGTTGAGGGAAAGAGTTCAATGAGAAAGTCATTATACAGTTACATCAATTTGTTAACGAATAAGTTATTAAATGGCGGCCAGTAATGTTATAGAATTTCTAAAACATAAGCAACTCATTTCCAGTTTCTCACCATGAGAAGTTTTTTTAACTGAATTTAATCTCTCTTGTAGCGAAACATTCGTTTGATTGTTTCATCCGATTAGCATGTTTTTACAAACTCTTCTATCTCATACTCTATAAAACATTGCTGCTATACAACCTATAGCTTACTATATCTTCTGTATACAGCATCAGTGCTGGTGAAAGCCTCTACAGCTGTGTAGTGTATAGCTTTGTCGTGGATGTTTTCGTTGAGGATTAACTTCGGTCAGATAAAAAGTATACTTTGACATACAAATACTATAGATTATAGTATTCGTAGTATAGTACCATACATTTAGGTTGAGATGATTGCAATCTCTATGTAGGTTATAATTATTATGAAGGTTGTTTGCTTCAAGAGTTTTGATTTTCTTGTGTTTATATTACTGGTACTCATAATGAATCAAGTTTATCCAAGAAATAACTGAAAATGATTTTCAAAGGTTGATGTAAGAGTTTCAAAGGTTGATGTAAGAGTTTCAAAGGTTGATGTAAGAGTTTCAAAGGTTAATGTAAGAGTTTCAAAGGTTGATGTAAGAGTTTCAAAGGTTGATGTAAGAGTTTCAAAGGTTGATGTAAGAGTTTCAAAGGTTGATGTAAGAGTTTTTAATATCTCACTAATGTTTTAAGAAGTTACGAGTTTTTGTTTGGATACCTATGAGGTCTTTTGAAATTAAATAGTTTTTAAAACGAAACAACAATTCTCACAACAGTTATCACAGCAGTTATCACAATAGTTCGCATTCAGATAAACATGACTAACAAATGACAATGTAAGATAATTAAACGTCTTACAGCATTTCGGATGTTTACTGATGCCTCCAGAACTTAATTTCATGATATAAAAAGATAGCTATACTGTTTATGTTTTGAGGATGTCGTCGTATTTTCTATTAAAAATCCAATATTAGCATTCTCGAAAGAAGCTAAAAGGTTTTTTTTCATCAACCCACGCACTTGATTACTTTACAAAGCTCCTACGACACATTCATTACCCGAGAGATAAATATTTTCTTTGCATGACAATATTCCTTAAAGAAACCTTTTCTCATATGCCCCTGAAGTCGTTGAACTTTAGAAACAGAAGTAAATATTCCAATAATTGTACTTCTAATACTTACAGAAGTAAATATTCCAATTGTACTTCTAATACTTTTTAATATGAATATTTTACTATTCTTTCTTTTCTTTCTTATTCTTCCTCAGAATGTGGTTCTCGTTTGGTTCCTTCTACTGTTATATCGTTCACCCCATCTTACAGTGGTAGTAAACGTTTGAAACGTCGTCATAAGCGAGTGGTAGGTGGTCTGGAGGCACTACCTGGTGATTGGCCATTCTTAGCTGCAGTGTTGGGTGGTCCACATAAAGTATTCTATTGTGGAGCTGTACTCGTAGCATCACAGTGGGTGCTTACAGCTGCACACTGCGTTGGAAAGTAAGTTCTCGATTATTATTAATCATATTATCAATTTATTACGAAGATGTCAAAATGTGAACTATTTTCATGAAGCATAATGAGACAGAAAAACTCTAACATATAATATTGTACAAGAATGATGGATAAAGGGAACAGCTTTAAATCATCAAGAAGAATTTCGGGAAATATTGACAAAAGGGTGGCTCATATTTTAAATAAATAAATAAATAAGGTCTTTATTTTGCTTGGCGAGATTAGGTCAACACTGACCTCTCTTACACCTAACCAATACATTAGAAAATTATTCATTTGTTGAATTTAGTTATATGTAGTCTTTTTCCTGGATTACAGGTATATTAACCGAAATATCATTTATTAGTCTCTTATATCTTGTTTTTACTGCTTAATATAATTTCCTGACAAACTATCTTTGTTATTTTCTCCATTATAAGTAGTGGTTCAACCGGTTTTCAACCGGTTCTCAATGTATTGGAGAATTAAGAAAAATCGAATCTTTTCAGAAAAAAAAACAGTAGTGTGGCCTTTATGATATATAATTGTATAGTCACAATTTTAATTTGAAAATGATTATTTCCTTAATACTGCATGCGAGAGGATTACACGAACACCTGGATAATGTCTGAATTCACTCGTGAATCTTTCATTCTTTCTTACTGGTATTAATACCATGTAATTTTATTAATTTATAGCAAATTGTATAATTGATATTTAATCACAAGTATAATTAATATTTCATAAATAATTAAAAAAAATATTGGTGAACGAAATCATGATCTACAAACACCTAATAAATAATCACCAGGAATCACATCAAATACACTGTTATTCTATATTCAAAATCATTCATTCAAAACACCAAAATAATAAACTGCGTGCACATTATTAATTTATTTCTGTGATGGAGTCCAAACAGAAACGGTGTGAAACATCGCTGGAAAGTTTCAGAAGTGTTATCAAAACTTTTCCAGCATGTATATATATTTCCCCACTTTCTTCCAGTAGTACTGTCCTGATGACGACCCCCCCCCCCCTCTCCTTTCAAACACGTCTTCCGTCTTGACAGGAAGATGGGAAGTAAAGAAGAAGGAGAAGAAAAAGAAGACAGGAGAATATTGGGGGAGAAAGGAGAAAAGTTCGAGAGTTGTGGAAATTTCGATACTGTTTCGAGTTTTTGTTTTTCGTTTTATAAGGGTTGGTTTTTTTTACTATGTGATTGCTAGAATAATACATTTTTATTAATGTATTTTTGTTAATTGGACGATCTCAGAATATTAATTTGAACATTAAAAGTTAAGGAAATATTAAACTTTTTATATATATATATATACTGTAATATTTATTTATTTGTAACTGAATAAGTAGGCCAGTGGCCCGTTTTACAAATTTGTGACGTGGGCGGATTTCACTTTAAATCAGAGCCAATGTGGTATCATAAAAATATATTTGATTCAACATCGATTTGCATCTCGTCGAATTGAGCAAGTTTCTCTTTTTCTAGTTCTCTAAATCAAGACAGTTCGTCGTGTCATTCTAGTACCCTTCTTGTAAATGAAAAATATTTACTTATTGTTATTTTTGTAGAGAAAATGTACTTAAAGCAGATATTTTATTTTACTTTCACTAAATTAAAATTAACTGAACCGTATTTACATCAGTTGCTGTACTATTCACCCGTTATAATAAATTTATACCCACAACAATATTTGAAATCAATTAACTCTTAACTGCTTCACAAAAGTTGTAAATAATTAATATGTATTTACTGACGTGTACTGTATATCCGTAAATAGACATACAAATTCAATATAATTAATATTTTATTCACACTGCATATATGATTCAATTCTAGTTTATCCGAAATAATCAGCATTGCCATTACGATCAACTGAATATTATTACTATATATCAGCGTTTAAAATATTAACTTTAATATTGCAGTTAATAGAAGCCACGGTATTTTGCTGCAGGGGAATTACTTGTTATGTTGTTAATAAACTGCAAAATTATTAATGTAGAGATTGTATAATAATAATATATGAATATCTGATTTATTATTTATAAACTACAAAGTATGAAGAATATGATAAATTGGAAATTACTGAATGAGTAAGAATTTGCCAAGTCATATAAGAACAACTGATTTTGACAGATAATATTCGTTATTGTTTATACTGTATATAACATGGTGACCTATTTCGCTCATATATTGTAACTGTATATCATTTTCTTTTACTGTAAAGTTTGAACCATATCTGACCAAATTTTACAATGACGTTTTATTCATGTTGGAAAGGGATGCAGATGAAAATATATAAGTTTACAATATAACTATAAGAAATTATGCATAATAGAACAGCTTCACAAACAGTTTGTATGTACTAATATTGTAAATATAATAGCCTAATGTCATTTCATCATTTAATAGATTTCAAACAACCTATATATATTCTATACCAAAATAAAATTCGCTATTAGATTACAATTAACAATTCTCTCGAAATTATTTTCTCACGTGAAAACTGTAGAATAGAATAAAACTAATGTAACTACCTTCGTACAAATTCCCATTCTAACGCAAAACACGACCAAAAACCATTATTCCTAAACCTAAACAAATATGAGAATCTATTATTTTACGAAACCTAAATACTTTAAACCAACAAAATTTATTCTTCATCGTAGCTTTATAATATAAAGGCGATATATTCAGCACATCTTATAATAATCCATTATTAATCTAAGCTATGATTGGCAGGTTTAATTTCAGTTTTGCCAATGACAAAGTGATGGCTTTCTTGAATTTGGGTCTCAAATTCAATACATGAATCGTAATGATATACTGAGTCAACATAACTGTGCAATAAAGATAGATACAGTAGTAGAGAGGTATATAGGTGCTGATGTGCAAAATTTGAAATCTCGGTATTGATTTTTGAGTTGGAATCCTTATTAATTTTAATTTTTCTACCGAATAATTTTTAGCAATGTAATGTTATGGAAATATATTTTCATAAAAGATTAATAAATGTTGATTAGTATAATACAGTACGTATTGAATGAAATAGAATTTTTACTAAGAACCATTTCGAATGCAGCGCGGGTTGAACTTTAATGATGCGAACCCGATCCCTGGTAGGTATACCCACGAGATAAACACTTGTCCTGCAATATTAATTTGTTATTGGCTATAAGAAGACGTCTTTATTTAATTGAATTATATATTTTACGCTCAGTTGGTTCTACTCCTATAGTTTGTTCCACTACTACTTTAATTTTACCAACAATAAAATTAATGATTAATAATTTTGTACCACAGGAATAATCTTATTATTTACAAATGATTACGAAATCTCTCAGGATATTAAGAAAATGTATTTTTCTTTATTTCTCAGCAATACAAATTTGGCATTTTAGTTATTCTTCAAGTCACAAGCCCTGTCGCATTTTTCCTCTGTTTTTGTTGCTGGCTATGGCATGGAATTTAAAGGGAAAAAAAGCCACAAGACGAGAAAAATGCATAAGAAATGTGCAAGTCCTGTTTTTGTTGTTCGCTTAAACTCTACAAAAAATAAATGGGTTACAATATTTGTATTCATGGAGCATACATCGCTTTTTAGTGAATGTCAGCCGTTTCTTATTTTTCGCTTTTCTATTTTCTAATACACCAAGTATAGTGGAGTGTGTTTATTTTATTTATCCAATTCAACTCAGAGAAACATTTTACTGTACTGCTGCTGCTTACTCCGGCATTTTACAGGATGTTCAGTGGAAAGAAGAAGAATGTATTTTGATGTTTTATTTGGTTCGAACGGAAAATTAATTATTTGAATGGCATTTTAATAGATTTACCGAAACAACCAGTTATTTATGACCATTGTTATGCTTTAATATTGCCAAGATTTCACTATGATTTATACAAACGCTCTTTCTTTGTAAATACCGTAGGATTGTGGAATTCACTTCCTAAAAACATTATTAAATCACAAAATTTAAGTATGTTTAGTACTGGTTGCTATAGGTTCTTGGTTTCTATACAATAAAATCATTATTACACATAATATTTGCATTTCTTTCATCATAGTTTCTCTTTCATAATTGTGTAATATTTGCATATTTTTCTATTTTATATGCTATGTTTAAACGCTTATTAGTATCAGTTTAGTTTTGTTTACTATTTATTACTGTCAACATTCATATATATAAATAACCAGTGTATGTTGCATGTAAGAGAGGGCCTTTAGGCTCTAATGCCGCATATTTCTACGAAATAAAGCAGCAATTTATTATTATTATTATTATTTCTGGATTATTGCTATTTCTGGAGTAAGATGATTTCCTGAATTTCTTAAAATCATTGACATTACTAAATTGATTAATTGTATTAATATACCAGAAGTGAAGATCTTACGTATGGATTTTAAACTTTATAGATTGAAACATATTATACGATAAAGTATAGCTCTAGCATACCGTAACACTTTTTCTCCTTTAAAGTCAATATTTGAGAATAATTCAAGTGATATGGTCTATAATAATATTATAATATAACTTTCTTGTGAATACAATATATTTATTTGAAAGTAATGATGGAATTCGATCCCTCTTTAAATTGACTTTATATGGTGCTATTTTATTTCAAGAATTTCTAATTTCATTTCACAATAACACTAACAAAATTTTACATTAATCCTATTTTATACTAATTTAAGAAATAAAACATGAATTTGTATAGACTGACTCGTATATCGCGTCAACTTTTACAGATATAATTTATATCTTTTAATCCATTATATACTCTCTTCCTGTTAATTTATAACAATTAATTCTGAGTAATTTATAACAATTACAGTATAGTTCAAATCATTACAAAAATTCGATGATTTAGGAAAGTGCATGAATAAAATTAGAAAAACCATTATATTCCGATTCTTAAAAATCTTACTGCAATATTCTATACTATATATTTAAAAACTTGAAGGGTTACCTGCAGATAATGAATTTCCCGTTTTTTTGTGATTTTCTTGTACCTTAAATTATTAAAGAATTTTTACAAACAGTTTGACATTTTTTGACCCAACGGATCAAGAGATATTTCTGTTTATATAGTCGATAGATTTTCCACAAGGTAGCAC
>JAQIWE010000446.1:0-22257 GCA_034698565.1 Campodea plusiochaeta | reverse complement strand
AATACTGCCTTTTTTAATTACAGAGAACCAGAGGAGTCATTAATTCTGTAAGAAATAATAACAGAATAATGAATGCTAAAAGAAATAATAATAATTTTGAAACCAGAATTGATAATAATTATATTCAAATATTTTAGGAACATACTGTCATAGATATGTTTAAATTTATTATTTATAATTATCTATTGTATAGAACTTTGAATTCACTGTCTACTATAATAATAGCAGTATAATGCAAATAATATTGCCAAGATTATGTTTTAGCCTGAAAACAATAGGAACAATGAAGTATTTGTCATTCTTTGTGGCTTTGCAGAAGTCCAGAAATTTTGTGAGTTAAAAATATCTTCAGGTAAAATTACTTTGCATCCGAAACCTTAAACAATCATAGTTTTAGTAATATTTTTTACATGAAAAGTTAATCAACTACTCGTGTACAGAAGAGTTTATTTGTGAATTTTTATCCAAACTACCCTTGCTTACTTAACTGTTAAATTTAAAGCAGAAAGTTATATATTACAAAATGCCATGGGATGATAATATGATATGTTACAAGATGAAACAGAAACGACTTATGTGATTGAAATTCTGAAATTTAGTATTAAATAATACTATTCTGTATAAGATAAATAGAAAAAATTATTTGTTAGGATGCTTTACATTTTCAGATTATTATATTATTTTACGGTCGCGTAAGTGAAAGCACGCTGCATGTCAATAAATCTCAACTAGATTTGAATACCAGTGATTGGTAATTTTAGATGCCGACCATTTTGAATATGTAACTTACTAAGTAGGTCAGTTATTTCTTTTCTGAAATTTCAAAATTGTATCCGGTAATATATTGAATATCTCTGAACGGAATACAATATTCGATTATAAACATTTCTGCATTCAGAACGTTATTGTGAAGGTAATGTTATACAAAACATTAAAATACAAACTTATTGTAAGTGGACCTACTGTAAAACTCTGTTTCTCTAGAGTTATTCCAAAATCGACGCATTTTCAAATATTGTCTCTTTTGTTCTCCTTCAAATATTGAAAGTAAATATGACAGCTTGTCCAATAATATCTTTCCAACAATGTAGCATTAAGTGAGGTAAACAATGCAACCAATCAGAAGGTACTTATAACGGGTTTTTGGGGTTTATCAGACGTTTCTTAGGGGATTAAGAGTATAGTGTCCTACGATATCGATATATCTTATCGACAGCCAAATATCGATATCGACATTTCAAATATCGTATCGAAAAACCAAATATCGTATCGAATATCGATAATATATATATATCGATATGGTATATCGATATGGACGATATTTCTATCGTATCGGAAGGAACTCTATAGTTCCTACGATATCGATATATTGTATCGACAACCAAATATTGATATCGACATTTCAAATGTCGTTATCGAAAAGCCAAATATATTTTCGAATATCGAGACAATATATCGATATCGACGATATTTCTATCATATCGATAGGAACGCTAATTAAGAGATATAGGGAAACCCCAAAAAATGACGTCCATTTAGGAATAACTTCTGAGAAATAGAGAAAATTAATTTATACTTGCTCAAATAATTTCTATTATACATGTAAACATACAGTCTAAACCCTATGCTTCGATTTTTCGGTAATAATTGAAAAATTAAAGACCTGTCTGAGCGTTTAACCCTGAAATGTAAGTTTAATTACTCAGTTATTGCTTCAGTTACCGTACACGGTTGCCATTTGCTAAGAATGAAAGTAGCAATTTATCGTTTAAAAAGCACATAATATCCCATTTACTGTATTATTAAAAATGATCTACGTATATTCATCGTTATAATTCAGACTGATATATTTACTTTTATTATACTTATGGTCTTAAAATAGAATATACCGTAATAAAAATAAATATTAACAACCCATCAAGAGTGGAGTCAGAATCAGATCCGCCCTACCAGAAGAGGTCTTGATTTCAAGGGGAAAACTCATAATATTTATTATAGCATAATTACATTTTTATAATACTGTATGTATCCGACAACTCATCAAGTTAATATACAGCGGTATTACTATTGCATGTGTATATATTCAGCCAATCTAAAATATCATTGGAATTATGCTTATTAGGATTAATATTCAGTTTATAATAGGAATTATCAAAAGTTTGACAGAAGAGTGATAATATTCTTATAAGTCATAATTTCAGCAGCGTCAGAGAGTCAGATATTCTTTCGTCTATTAAAAAAGCATGATGTTAAAAAGCAAATTTCCAATTGTTTTGTTAAAATATTTTAACCATCACTACCCATTTGTTCAGAGAGAACAAAAACTGAAATAACAGAAATTTTACGAGAAATTCTTCACATTATAAAACCTCCAGAAAGTTGTCTTGCTCTCAATTGTTTATTTATACGACAATGATTATTCCAAATTAAATAGCTAAATCTACATGGTACTGCAATTCACTATTTACAATATTCAATCAGAAATCTATCAGAATGCGAATTAGGTTGAACATTAGTAAACCATGACTTGAACTTGTTTTCAATTTGTAAAATACTTGTTTAACAATTTATTTGAGAATGTAAGATATGGCGTTTAGCACCCAATAAAGCTTCAAGCAATAAGTGATTACAAAAGGAGTTTCTTATACCAATTATTTAGGTAAACTATTGCCTTAGGAATTAGTAAATTAACAGAGAAAGATGTTTAAAAGATTATTGCTGCATTAGGTTTCTGAGAATTTCCTGTTTCTTGAATTTGCCGCTCTTCGTAAATGTTATTTGTAATAAATAGGCAAACACTTCCATAGCTGATAGCCTGATGTTATCATTTTTAGATAATTTCTTGAATAATAATTTGAAATACTCTATCAATATAGATCTGTGAAAATATTGTATATAAAGTGTTTCTCATGGGATACACTTGGGATGTAATTTGAGCATAGAATAGAATAGAATAGTTTATTGTCTTCCTGGCAGGCTTATATTTTTAGAGACTGGGCACATCAGTGAACGTGATAACAAATCACTGCTAGTTGTAAATCTAATTCATATTTAATTTATATATTGTTTATTTCATTAGAAGTTGTTTATTTATAATTCAAATCAAACTCTATCCGAAGATCACTTTCTTGTATAGTAATGTTGGAAATGTCCACACGGGCAAGTTAGGAAAATAAAATAAACACTAAAAAAATAAAAATAAGTTGGGATTTCTTGAGAGGGTAAGGTCAGGTTTAGTTAGCTTAGCTTTCTGCCTAGATAGGTTAACCTCCTGTCTCGGATAGGTCAATATCCAGTCCCAGATAGGTCAATCTCCTGACTCGGATAGGTTAGTCTCCTGTCTTGGAAGCTGAATCCGCATGTTTATTTTTTTCCCTAACTTGCCCGTGTCGATGACTCGTAATGTTGTACAGCTTGTAGCAGATGACAAGATGGAAAAACTTGCAATTATCATAAACTAAAGCTCTATGTAATTTCTATTTTAATGGTTACATTATATTATTTACTTCATTTTATTTTTATCGATAATTATATCAGATGATCATGTAATGAAACTTACTTTACTGTTTCCTTTGCCATTGTGTAGATAATGAATTATACAAAATAAGGTAAAAGCTTACAATTCTTTTCTGTTGAATTTCGTGTTTGCTTGGAGCGAATTGCTTAATCGAAATGTAGAAACAGATGGGGAAGCAAATAGTTTTTAATCATTATTGTATGCCTGCCAGCAGATTACTGCCAAGAACCTTAATTATCCATTACAAGGGTGACCAAAGTTCCCACGAGGTTTGTATAAATAAAATATTTGGTTATTATAGGCGAAATAACTTACCTCTATCAGTTACTTGTACTATATAGTGTTATAGTCTTTAAATTGTAATAATCGAATCATTTACAACCTAATAATGGCTGCATATTGAATGGATCTCTGGCTGGTGTGATATCTGAGGAATAACATTATTTAAACCGTGGAATTAGGTTGTGATTAAAGTGGAATAAATTAAGCAGTTATTACCAAAATAATCTATTTGTTGTCGAATGAACTACTCTACTTCAGAGATCAGCACAAATACAGTATTCGACAAATTTAATGATATTCCCTACATTCTATAAATAATATTTGATCGATAAATTTTAATAAATAAATAAATCACTTTTGGATTGACCCAAAAAACTATAATAATAAAATATCATTGGACGTGGTGGACATTATTAAAATCATGAACAATTTATTGTCATCTGGAAAATAAAGTAATAAAATTCAATACTGATTTGGGATTATCATGTAATGTTGCAACATTTTGCAGTTTTAAATTCATAAACATAAGTTATAATTTCCCAAGAATAGGAATTATAGACCAACAATAAAACTTAATGTCGACACGCATATCACTTCTGACTAAAATCAAAATCCATAGTAAGCAGACAAACGAGTTCTGAATCAACTTATTCGCAAAAGCAAACAGCAACACAACCCTGGTTGACTACCAGACTACGAGTTCGATATTCAACCAACAACTTCAGCATTTTACAATGATCCTAGGGCAACAATAAATAAACGAAACGTTTTAGTGTTTTATTGATCCAACAATATATACTGTAGTAGGGTTACTTTCTGCCCCTGGATATAGTTCTCCCTGCTATTATTGTCAGTCTCAGCATCATGATTATCTCAAAGATTGTTGAACCTCATGGAGCTGAATCAATAGTAGTTCTTGTTCTGTTCTTCTGTAGTTGTAAAACAAATATATTGAGAGATGGTATAGTTCTGAGCTTCAAGAAATTAAATTTAGAAATCCAGTTTATATTAATTTCAATTTATCATATTTAGCATTATTGTACTGTATTTTTGTTCTACCTTTTGAGCAAGTACTGATATGAAAGGCCAGAAAATTTTAACGTGTAATTTTTTACAGAGGGAGGTCCCGTTTTCCTCCACATATATTTCACTTTCTTTGTTCGTTATTGTGCTTGCGTCCTCAAGGGACCTTTATTCTGTATTGGAAAACAAGAAAACAGAAATAATGGGTCTTTTATTATTTTTTTCACTATGCAGTCTAAAACCTGTTATACTTTTGATCATTATCAAAAATAAGTTTATAAATACATTTTGCTGCATGGAGAGCTCTAAAAATATTAAACACTAGCTAGATGAAATGAATAAAATTAATATATTTCATTCAATAATAAAGTCACTCATTAAGCAAAGACTGTTGTTATTACAGACATTTTGCTCTTCCTCTTGCTGCATTGTGTAATAATTATGAAACGTTTTAATACCTTTGTTTGTTATTTTACATTATTTTTATTATACATGAGATTTCCCATATATAATAATAGTCTTTTACATTTTTTCTTTTAGAAATAAGTTATTTCACAAAAACGGCATGCTGTACAATATTCTACAATTGGCACAAATTAGAAATTTCCATTTAAATAAAACACCATGGTGCAATTTTTTCATTCTGTTTTCCTCCGTTAATTAATACCCTTCTTAATATTGCAGACCATAAAATTCTATTCATCAAGAATATTCCCTAATTATTTTAATAAGTGGTTTATGATAGGTTTAATTATATCAATAATATATTGGTATCTCTCCTGAATATATAAACTGTTTCCTGTATAACATGTCATGTTTAGTGCTAGAAAGACAAATTATTATTATTAAGTCGATTGTCGTATGTAACAACATTTATAATGATCCAGCATCAATTGTGTAACTAATATTATAATTTTTAAAATATCGTTTTTTAATGATTTTATGAAAAGGTATGATTGAAATTAATTATAGTGTTTGGGGCGGAAGTAGGTTGGCAACACTGATATGGAGGTCGTTATTTGTTTATATGGCTTTTATGTAATATATGACAAAACTTTAAATTAAACTGTATTTTATCAAATGTTTAAGTCGTAGCTGAGAAACAAATAACTGATATTCTTTTTTTAAAAGTTTGATAAATAGAAAAATATTTGTATTTCCATTATGTGGTATTGTGATGGATGAAATTTTTTATGTTAATTTAAAAATCATATAGAATTCTTACTTTATCTATTTTGTTACACTTATATGTTTTATGTTATTTTAGATCAATACATTTAGAATGTATGGGGAAAACAGAAACTGATGTCAAATATTTCCTCTTCAGTAAGTTTTATTATGAAATAATTTTCCACGTGGAAAATAGTGTATATTTATTATATTAATATAACAATACCAGCAATAAAATAGGTATATAATATAACAATACCCTATATTTTTCATATATTACATTTAATATTAATTATACACATAAGAGAAAACATTTATTGTCAAATATATTGCCCCTAAATAATTGTGAATGGCAAAATGTACATTTATGACTTCAATGATATGTATTATTGGTACGTACTATAGACTTTGAAATAATGTAATATGATATACAGCACGTCACAAACAAAGAAGACAGGCTAACTGGCTTATTTTTGAATGAATATTATATTTATGACTTTCATACAACATTCTGAGAGGAAACCAAATATCAATTGTTATTATAATTTTTATGATAGATAAAATTTGAATATTAATATAAAGGAAGAAAATCATTGCTGTAGTGGAACTCGATTTTTATCAAAATTCTCTAGCAGGAAACTGTTGAAACAATTGCTTTTCGGCTCTTGTATCAAGTTTCATTCGCAATATAACCAGTTTCAAATGTAAAATAATATGGAACTGATATTCATTTTATTGTTTTTGCTTTTAAGACTTTAAAAAAACAGATATAACAAAACTTTTCCTTCTTGAATAAACACAAGTCTATTATTTTATTGGTGTTTTTCCGGCGAACGATTCATTTGTATATTATACACTATATCCCAATTCCAAGTATTGTATAGTTTCCAAAAGTTCTGATTATTACCAAGAACATGTGATTACCATTTTATTATTATTCATATTGTAAGATTAGAGTATAGTGTACCTGTTTTATGTACAATTCAGTGAAATAATATTATATGAGTTTCCAATTGTTATTAAAAACCTTTTGTTTTTTGTTTGCAGTATACGCAAATATTTTTGTCTATTATTCTGCTGTTTATATACAAAATGGTTTGGGTGATATTACGAAAAAATTATTTACACTTTTTCTGCTCTGATAATAAAACAAACTTGATGTAATGAAGCAATCATTGTCATAAAAGGTATAGAAAAATTCTCTACAAACCTGTAAAGGTTCAAAATTTCTCCATGCTTTACATCAAGTTATTTATTGAACTTTTCTTCTCCCACAGAACCATACACTCATCCGGTATCGAACCACCATCCATCAGGTCTTCCATCGTCATTGTGTTCTTCGCCGGTGGTGGCAGTAGTGTTTCCTACACATCATTCATCCACACAAACAGCGACAGTGTCAGCGACGACGACAGTGACATCTACATGCGCTTCTAACAACATGGGCGTTCTATCAACTGAAGAGTCGCCATCTTGTTTAGAGGACGATGTATCGATTAGTGTCGATTCTCCCGATAGTAAACGACCACCAAGTAGTTTGCAAGATGAAACGATCGATGTCGAAGATCGTGACGGACTTTTAATCGATGGTGACGAACGAAGAGAGGGAATAAGTGTTTCTGAGACGAACAGTGATGGAGAACTTGATGATTATGCACCGAAAAGAAAGCAGAGGAGGTATCGAACGACGTTTACCAGTTTTCAGTTGGAGGAGTTGGAAAAAGCATTTGCGAGAACGCATTATCCAGATGTATTTACGAGGTATGTACAAAATGTAGCAAATAACAATTCTTCATTTAGCTCACTACTGTAAAAGCAAGAGCTTGCTCAATCAGCAAACCGACATCGACTGCTTTCTGCTTCTGATGTTCTAACTCAAACTTACCATAACAAAGTCAAATTAAATTTGTATACCGAAATAACAAGCAGTTGTTTGCAATTTCAGTATATATAATTATATATTGTCTTTAATATTATATCATTTTTCTTTGCATCTGACTGAAAATATACCATGAGGGTTTATTAAAAAAAATTAAATTTAATTATAAAACTTAATTACTTGTTCAACCATCTTACAGATAATGAAAATAGGAGCCATTCAGTTTAGCGTCTGACTTATATCTTAAGAGTTTAAGGTACTGTCATCCACTAATAATATTTTTATAGATAATTCTACTTATATAGTATTGATTCTTTAAATACATAACAATAATTGTAAGCCATGCAGCAAGCTGTTTTAATGATTGTTGGAAATCTTGGAATTATTTCCAAAATATTTTTTCTGATCTATATATAAAAAACACATTATGAAATGAACGTGCAACAAATGACCACTTTATACATAATACTACGTTTCAGTATAAATTTCCCTGACAATTACTACTTTAATTCAGGTATTTAAAAGTAAGATAAGAATAATTCATAAAATAACTCCATCCCTCTGAGACCGCCCTGAATTCCCAAGCAATTGTGGACACGCGACGTTTCTAACAAAAGGACCCATTTAGTTGGACTTTTTTGTTCTAAAATATCAAATAATCATACAATGATGACTAAATTTCAAGCCTGAAATACTTATGAATGAAAAACAATTGATTTCAACACGGAACGGCCGTTTACACGAAGTAGCAATTGTAATGATCGCTCCGCATGCAAGAAAGCCTACACAGTTGTATTATAAAAATAACTTTAAAATGTAATATTACATTTGTAGGTAATTTGACACAGGAATTACTTTAAATTATCCAAATAAATGTGGTCGGAGGTAGTAATTATATAAACATTAATTTTTGGTTCGCTGAGTATTATGCGTATATTAACATTGTTATGAGATGGCCTCACAACATGTTTGTCGTAAATGTAATGGGAATAGAGCAAGAATGTGTTGTATACAGCAGTACTCATTATTAATAACGTTATTGTCAAAGAAAACTGGAAAAACTCACAAATTACAAAATATAATATACAATAAAGTATTAAGAACACCAGTTTCCTGATGGTACTTAATATAAATAATTTCAGAGCTTTTTTCTGGTATGATCCCATTATCAATATTTTTATGTATTATAAAATTTTATTTGAGGACAATAAATATTATGATTATTATTAGAATATTGAGTACTGAAATAATATTATAAATTGTTATTAACGATATACTGTATAATTTTAAAAATTCAGTTGTCTTAATTCCGTTACTTCGAAATAACAATTGAGTTAACTTTTTGCGGCAGTGATAGCTGGTAAGTAACTACAACAAATTTTTAATATTTTATTTTATCTAACATGAAGAATCAGGATCTTTTATGATTTTATAATAATAATTTCAACCTAAAACTTATACTTAACACTGAAAGACCATTTGAACCCACATCTTAAAACGAACATCAGAAAATCCAAGAAATAAAATATAAATTCCGTAATTTACAATACCATTTAAGTCAGTGTTAGTCTCCTTTTGGGTACTATTTATACATTATTCGTGACTGTAGGCGTGATCGCTCGTTTCATGCTGAAGTTAGTGTATTGCCTCATAAATTGAACTCGCAACAGAAGGAATAATTTGTACGTCTTATCTTAATTTGAGCGAGCGCGTTTGTAACTCTCAGAAAACCAGAAATTGACTGAAAGGGGGCGGATACACATAGCCCCCTTTTCCATTTAAAATTATGAGGAAAAAAGGGACTGACACTCATGCGAGATTTAGAAGGCAAGCCCTTTTGTTTTAAAAGTATAAAAAATTATCCTCCGAGATGTAATGAATTGAGCCATTAACATAATTTTTGAGAAAAACCATTTTAGATTGCTCAACCATGTACTTGTAGGAATGATTATAACCATTTGTTTTTATGGTGCACTTAGGAAAAACTGCAATTGCTTAAAATTATGTTTCACTGAAAGTTTTAATATTATATAGCGGACATAAAGATGTAAAATATCACGTAGATTCTCACACACGTGGAGATTTTTATTTTTATTTGTTAATGGTAATGATGTAAGAAAAATAAAATATTAAATATTTGTCAATTAAAAGTCCAAGCGAATGAGTCAATGAAAACTCCTCTTACAGATAAAATAATATTACATCAATCGAAAGTTCATTCTTAGTTAATGACTCAATGTAAAATTCCCATATCATTGATGTTATTTTTATTTCTTATAGTCTTTTGTAATCGTTTTATAGATTTTATTTGTGAATAGTTTTATTATTGAGAGAAACGAACATAAATTATGTTTTGAAACTTAGGCCTATTTTGATCGCGAGATACTTTCATTTAATTTTTATTGTTTTCCCTATTGTTATATAGTTCTAAAATAAAAATAAAATAGATTTCTTCGAATTTTCGTTAAAACATCAGAGACATTTTTTAAACTGATTTTCCACCAGAGATTTAATATTGTGAGATTTGCCTCGTCTCCTTTCATCTTCTCGCCTCTTTCTTCATAGTTATATAATTAAAGAATTGTTTAAATAAAGCTGCAATATTTGTTACACATTTCAATCATTTATAAACAAACAATTCATAATTCCTTAACCGAAATTCAATATGGTCATCCACGTTCCAAAAACCTATTTTCCTAATCTTCACCCAATTTTAAAAATAATTAAATAACATCAATTCCCCAGCAGAAACTATTAGTGAAACGAAGCCAAGTAATTAATAAAGTTGACTTTTTCATTATTTGAAAATTTCTTAAGTTTATTATTTATCCCAGCAGGGGTAAGGTTTTGTATCCCTGCCACTTGATAAGGTAGACAAAGAGAAAGGATCTAAATTGCAGGCTTCCTGCAAGGGGAGGGGGCGGAGAAGAAAAGAACACACAATTAGTCTTCTTCTAGAGATATTACGAAGACTTTACAGAAATTGCATGGGTTTTGTGCAATGATATAGCAGTTTTATTTGGTAAGTTAATGAAAATATAGTTTTAATGAAATTTAAGGTTAGTGTGTGACTAAGCAAGTTTCGAGCTAATTTAGAAAAGTGTTATAGTTTGATGCTTCCATTAACTATTTGGGTCTGTAGAAAGATGTTTTAATCGATAATGTTGAAAATTAATTTGAAGCCCATCATCAGAATTAATATACGAGTACTAGAAGTGTAGAACTTCCCATTAATACAGTTGAGTACCACTAGCTTGCACCCAAAAGCAGATCAAGAAATACAGAAAAATTGAAAAACTTCATGTAGGCTGCATGAAATATATAACGTTTTGTTTTCATTTTCTTATTAAATATCTTCTTTTCCTTCGTGGCGAAATCTATACTTTTTACACTTTTTGAGATATAAATAAATATAAGTATAAGCCAGCAACAGTTTTGGAAATATGGTACCAAATTCTTGTTAAAACAGAAACCTTACCTGACAGAATCAATATAGAGAGTTACCTGGCAGAATCGATATAATTATATAGCCCTGTCATGTAAATGTATTCTGTATACGCATCTTCCAGAGCAGTATACGTATTGTTGTAAGTAATAACGTAAAACTACCACAGGTACAACAGCTTTACAATGAAAACACAAATTACCCCTCATTATAATATGAAACATTTCCATTTTAACTTTCTGCGGTTAACTAATGTCTTATTTTGAACTATGATCCTACCGACAATAAGCAGCTGTTCTCCATGACACAATTACCGAACGAGTTTGAACTTCAAACCCTTTAATTTCATACCCATTTCCACAACATTAACATAATGAATCTATCCTTATTCAATTAATCATCCTGCTGGCTGAAGCGATACTGAACGAACGGTACAGTCATCAATAGCACTATAAAATGTCGTCATCAAGCTGCCATATAACTGTTATCGTCTAATGCGTCTGTGGTTTAATGTCATCTTCTGATTGGTGTAATGGATGAAGCGTGCAACACAGATACTAATGGAATGACGAAGGACAGCAGACGAAATTATCTTTTTGTATTATGGTAGCCATAAAATCAAAAATATTTCTTCTGATTAGAGAATTTAATGTGGTGTATTGGTTTAGTACATTCCTCTACTGAAAGTTTATGGGATTTTGGTTGTTTTATTTTCAGATTTCAAGGGAGCTTTAAACAGTTAAACGTTAATGGGAGTTTTATGTCAATTAGTAAAATGACTTTAGGTTTGAAAGTGGAAACTTCTTAATTTTTTATGGTTACTGTAAGAGTTTACGACAATTTAATAAGGGTTTCAAAGCAGTATTCATGATCTAAAGAAATTCAGTATAATTATCTGACAAGCGAGCGAAAAATCTGAGAATGAAGAGGAACTTCAATATTCTGAAATAATTTATAATAAGTTCAAAAAAATTACATGAGAATTGTAATTTTAAATAATTATATAGTTTTTTACTCAACATATTGAATACCTTTACTTGCTCAGTAATTTTGACTTCCTGAAATTAAAAAAAATCACCAAATGACCTTTATTGCGGTATACTCTAAAAGTGACACAAAAACACACGAAAAACAAATCACCTTATTTTCCTCTTTCCTTTGCAAACCCTCCTACCCACCCACCCAACCTCCTCGTTTGAGAGCAAAACCTGCGCTCACTCGTTAGTGGTAAACTCAAACTGATATTTTAGCAATTGGGGAATAGCGTGTAATAGCGATTTCCGCTCCCTCATTGTTCGAATTACAAGGGATTATTTTCAATTAAATGGCGGAACATGACAAGAAAAAACACATGCGCTCTCTACCATGTCATTTGATAGTGTCGCGACAGCAAATTAGATCTATTGAAAAGTCCCTGCTTGGATTGTGCCAGTCAGCATCGACGTTCGGTTGAAACAATACGGTGTGGTTCAGCGGAGTTTAGAGGAGAGGAGTTCATTGTTGTGTGAATTGAAGAGTGTGCCTTTTTTGTTAGGAGGAAATGAGTTTTGTTGGGTCAAATAAATAATTAAACAGCGGATGATTAATTTCAAAACTGTTTTTCTTGACGCGTTCAACATGTTAACACGGGACTTGCAGTGACTAGTCATTCCTGAGCATTAATTCAAGCACCGGTTCATTAAATAAATGAAAGTGAATTGACAGTCGTAGAATTATTATTATTATCATTATGATTTATTTTCATATTTCAGCTAATAAATTTCATTTTATTGTACTAACTTTAATGTTCTAAAAAAATAACTGCTTGTTAGGCAATAGTAAATATTACAACTCAGTGAAAGCCATGATAGGCCTATACCCATCATTCACTCATGTTAAAGGCGTATATTTTCCCCACGGGAAGTCATCTTTTCCAACACAGCTTATAGGTCTCTAGGGAAAGCGAGTACAATAGAGGACAAGGAAAGTAAAGCGGGATATGTGTGTTGGAAATTATGCTTCCCGCTGAAGGTTTTAAAATTTATTGTTCACAATAAAATTCATATCAGATTAGAAAAAGCACCTTCGTATATTATAAAAAAAGTGATAACTTTGTATCATTGCTAAATTTTCGCCGAGGTCTTGAAATAAATAAGTATTGTGGTTAATTCGTTATAGCAGATTTAAAAACGGAAAGTATTGTTTTAAAATCACTCACATCAATAGTTGTTTTGTCCAATCATGATTGGCTACTTTAAATATTTCGTTACAGAGTGTTCGAAAGAGCTCTGAAATAATTGTTTATTATTATGACTGCACCTGGGATAAGACTCTCGAATTAAAGCAACAAATTAAAAATTGAAATTGAAAGAAACCTATCATGTAGCAGCAGTTAGCGAACGAAAACAAAACATTCGAAAGTACCCAACTCCAATTTAACACTCAAACAAAAGTATCAACCATTTAAAACAAACAAATCTAAATGTATTCTTAAGAAAAACAAGCAGCAGCATCCACGTCTTTGAATCGAATCGTATCTGAAGCAGCATCCCTAGAATGAGTTGGCATGTTATATGCTACAATGCTTGCAAAACCATTAAAACTTTTACGGCTCTTGCTATTTGATTTTCCATTCCATTCGCTGGATCCAAAAGGCATTACAATGCTATCAAATTATCTACGCTGAAAAATGGTTTCACCTGTCTCTCTGATGATGCTATACAACCAACTCATGACTTTTCTTTTTTCTTATTGCAGGGAGGAATTAGCCATGAAAATTGGTTTAACTGAAGCTAGAATACAGGTAAGAATTATAAGCTCCAATATTTTTTTATAATTTGTGTTTCTAATTTTTGCATGTTACAATTACAAATACAAACAATGAACACTTCTATACTGCGATTTTTTGTGGATTTATATTTTTATAAATGTAATACACCATAATGTAAAAAAAATCGGAGGTTTCATAAAATAGCTGTCATTAATTTATTTGGAATTAAAGGGACATGGGGCTTTGCCGTTTTCTCTTATAAATGGTAGTTGGTGTTTATGGAAATACTGTAAGTGCAAATCTATATCATAGTAAAGTTTCGGTTAAGGCGATTATTAAAACTTTCCCTTGCTCCTCATTTTACGTAATAAACGAGACAAAAATATCGGCCATCTCGATCGCTCGTTGTTATTTCTCAATCTCGTTTCGGAAACTCGAAAAGAGAACTAAGTTGTGTAGGCCAAAAGCAGAATGTTCAAAACAAAATATTGACTCGTTTTCGAAAGATCCACATTATTAAAAACCTAACTTAATAAAATTTACTACAATATAAAGATAAATTTATTCAAAACCAGCTCTTTTAACAACGCCATCACGTACAACTCTTTCACATCTCAACTTTTGAGTACATCAATATTATTTTATTCCTTCGCCAAAAGCCACTAAACTACATCATAACAGAATCTCCAGCAAGCAGCAAAGACGTTTGCTGTAAACATCATCCAAATTTCCTCTCTACACAACCTTTTGTTGAGGTTTATTACCAGACTCCCCCCGTGTGATTCCTACAGAGACACAAATTAGTTGTAAACGAATTGTTTTGACTCCGACCGCAGTAAAGCGCTGTAGGCAGGGCGAAGGTGAGAGGGCGCCATGTACCGGAAGATGCTTAAAACACCAACATGGGGTCATTAGAATGCAAGATGGCGCGCGAATGGAGTTTTGACGCCACAAAGAATACAGATTTATTAGTCGACGAAGAGCGTAAAGTATCGGTGGGATTTATTAAGCATTTGAAGATATATGATTGGGCTGTTTTGTTTGTTTAATATATTCCGATTTTTTGTTTGCTTTTGAGTTATGTAGATGGTGGTTTCGGAGAATTCTTTTTATAGATTTCTTTGAATTGTAAATATCGTTATTATAAAGTTTTATGAAAAAGAGTCGTCGTTTATAACACTACTTTATATCGATTATTTGATAGTTTCCTTTCGTCGAAATGTTTTTGTTGATCCATAATGTAAACTGTGTAGTAATCTTAAGGGCAACTATATACTGCCGATTGGCTTATTGCTGTAGATAAAATATGTTTCTCATTGTATTTGTTAGATTACAGATTAGAAATTTCAGTTCTTACAGTCAGTTTATTCAATGTTTGCCAGCAGACTATACATGAATTCCTTACAACATTGTAAATCGATTGAGAAGAAAGAAAATTGCACACTACACAACTTGCTTATATCTAAACTGATATTCCTCACTATAATAGTTAATTTAAATTACATACTTTCAGTAATGTACATGTTTTAATATGATGTGAAGTTTTTACTGATGAATTAAACATCAGCTTTTGTGAGAAAATTATAAGTTTCCAACTGATGTTATTGTTTCCAAAACTAGACTGTTAAAAAAAGATATTTCGAATCATCCTCTTTGTCAAATCTCATTTCATCACAAAATACAAATACAATTTTGTACAAACTAACTTTCTTAATACACAAACCAAATAATTGAGCAATTGTTAAATTAAATCTACTCCATAAAGAAGAGAGAATGATTCAAAAACATCTCTAGCATCAACCTTGAGTCGTCGTATCTACATTCAAGGCCTGGTCACGCTACTTATTCGTCCGACGTGTCTGTTAATTTCTAAATTGTATTTTCTTTAGGTGTAATCATGTGGTATTATATGTTCACATTATTCTCCTGTGATGCTGCAAAAGAACATGTTTAAAAACCATTTATTGTCCTCAATGGCATTTTAATTGACACCAGGCAAGAAAGGACGGAAGGAGGAAAATTTAATTAAGTGAATTTAACACGGTTCGCTTTTTTCTGCTGAGATTTCAAAAGTTGGTTTTTCTCATTCAGTGTTAGAATTGTGAGGAAATATTGTGTTTAGGTCCAGACCAAGAAATGAGTGCACACTGATGGTCAGTTCAGAATGGTTCTCAGAAAGTACGGAAATGTACGCCTATCATAGTTGATTCAGTTATACTACTGCAAGTTCTTATGACTCTTTATCTACCTCATACTAAAGAATTTATAAAAATAACTCTCAAGGTTAAACAAGTTAAATGAAGTTTCCATTTAAACTGCATTGAGTCAAATGGAGTTCCCATTTAAATCAATGCAGTTTGTTTGACCTTGAGGGTTCTTTTTATAGATTCCAAAGTATAAATAATTCTATTGTTTTATAATGATGTTATAACCATTGGTTATTCCAATACTTTTGTTAGTTTTCTGGTTTCATTTAACAGCTTGATTACTGTTACTTTTATGATGAAAGTTATTTACATTTTTGTCACTGTTTTAGTAATTTCAATTCTATTTTTACTCAAGTCCATTTACACAAAAAGTAATTTTATTTTATGATGTATTTTAAAGTTAAGTCGTCTGTTCCTTCTTCTACACCGAAATTGTTTGTTCTCAGTTCTGAATCTTGAGGGCTACAAACTTACAATGTTTTATTAAAAGATTGTTAGAAAGACCTAAAGTGAATTTCAAATTCAGAATTACCAAATTAACCAAAACAGTTCCGTATGCCTTCTGCTGTTAATGGTACCTTCATAGCATCCTTAGTTTCTGTACACCGTCATCGGCACCCAATTCCCTTTCCCCGCTGGGAACACCCCCCTGAACCGCCTTCTCCATCACTGATTTTAAATGAAGCTAATTTCTTCTTTGTCCTACAAAACAATAACAAAACTGCCAACTCGCAGCTATCTGTCTTCGCTAATTACTACACCATGATTGGCGATTCTCACAACAAGGGCCGGAGTAAGCTAGAAAGGAAGAGTCAAGTGAAATAGTATCTGAGATCTGTTTGTCTTCGGAAGCCATCATGTTATATAGATGAAATCAAATGAACATTGATAAAAAAAACGATACTCATTAGAATTTTGTTTACTTATTTGACATCTTCTTCTTTGAACCCATTATCCACGGAAACAGAGGTTGGATGGATCAAATCATTTGTAGAAAGTTTTGGAATGAAATAACTACAAAGGCATGAAAAGCAAGAGCATTTTATTCTGTTGTGTGAAAATACTTTATTTTGAACTTTTGTAAGAACGAATCTGAAAAGTTTGTGGTCTGTCATAAGACTCCCAGCATTATTGGCAAAGTTTGAATTAATCTCCTACGATATGGTTCTGTACCCACTTGTTTTAATAGAATATAGACGCGAGAACGCCACAAATGCTTCCATCCTCTTTGGAAGCATTTCCAAAGAGGAAATTTCTAAACAGTTACTTTAATAAATATATTTCTAAACAGTTACTTTAATAAATATATTTCTAAACAGTTACTTTAATAATTTTCTAAACAGTTACTTAATTTCTAAACAGTTACTTTAATAAATATTGAAGGGGAAAACCGTACTACTTAGGCTAAACTGTAGTAAGTATGATTTTCTTGAGTGTTTATACGGCAGTAGCACCTTTGAGCAATTTTTAATTTGGAAGAAAATATCAGCAGTATTGTCTGTCTTCTAAATTTTCTAACAATAATGCGTCAAACGCGATCAAGTTATATGTAAGGTCCTTTTTTGTATTTATGAAATATTCAAACTATTTCTTAAGATTCCATAACGAACTTTCTAATTAATCTGGACTCATGAGTAACAAGCTCAAATGTTCAAGAATTTTGTTCAACTTGATGATGATACATTACTCAATGGATAATTCAAATTAGGTAACTTTTCTTTATCGAAAGTACACCAACCGTATACTGTACTCATTCTATAGAGAATAATAATACTCTCGAACTTACACGGCCCTATGTTAACAAAGTCAAATTTCTAACAAAGCCTAACCCCGCCTCCTGCATGAAAAGTTCTTCATCATTCCTTTATTTAGTCTCCATTGATGGATAATACATGTACAAAAGGTAATAATGAGTATGCATCTTATATTCAAATCATGCCTACTACCTGCCAATTGCTCCGATATAATAGCAAAGAATGAATTTTAATATACTTCAATTAATTCATGCTTATTATTTGTTATTGTTGTGGAGTTAGATTGTTGATAGAACGTAAATGAAAGTAATTAAGAGTTTCGTTTAACAATAGAAGGTTATAGGTGTACATGTTACAAATGTAATTTGTGGAGAGAAGAAAAATCAACAGAATGAAAAATGTTGGGGGTGGTGGTAGGCAAATGGCCCCTGTTGCAAATGAAGTGGAAATTAGAGTGGGAGGAAAAAAATTGAACCCATGTATTATTTGTAAATAAATGGCAAAACAGCAAAGATTTCTTAACTTTTTTTAACATCTGGCGTCTGTTACAGTTCAGACATTATGGCATTGACTATGAAATTATCGTCTGATGCATTCTTCCACTTTGGCATTTGGGTGAACTAAAATATATTTGTAGAAATTTAAGAATGTCAAACTCCACTAAAATAAATGTGGGACTAAAATTATTTAGAAATTTTAGACAGTTATTTGGTGAATAAAGCTTTCAAATATACCTTATTACACTAGCTTGAATTGTTATTGCAATCCCTTAGAAAATAAACTGTTTTGCATTATTTCCGTATAGACCCATGTGCACCCTTTATCACAGAAAAGGTCGTGTCATATTAAATCAAAATCTATATATCATAAAACTTCATTCATAAATTGTTTTGGATAACTTCAAGAGACTTGATAAGCTTCATTGAAATGCTACCAGCAGCAGATTGGGTTTCATCTCTCAAGTAATAATTATTGTAAAACAACCTGCACACAGTGATTATAACATTAAAAACAATTGTCTTCTGTTTTGAACCTATGTTAAACCAGAAAACTCGAATATCTGTCAATAACTGGCTATACCTGATACATATGTTACACACATTAGCATATAATAACTACTTTCCTTAACTATTTGACAAGGGATCAGAAAACTTTTGGGGTGGGCGACTCCGGGGATTCTTTAAACCCCAAATTAACATCCACAAAACTTCTCGAAAATCACGTAACATTTTATTAGTAGGATGTAGAACCTCTTGCCTGAGCGTAAACAGTTTTGTTCGTATTAATTATATTTTTTTCTTTCTCATCTTTCCATTAAGAAACAGCCTATTACCTGTCCGTCGACAACTTTCAATTAAACATAAGAGTTCAGCCTCTTTGATGTAAATAGAGTAAAGTTAATAAAATAATAGTTAGTAGTGGATCAAGAATTTGATTTTTGATTAGACCACCCTGGCGATTTTTAGTAGGAAATCCTCAGGAAATCCTCAGGTGTTACGATACATATAACCTTAGTTTTGTTATGAAATATAATAAGTATTCAGGAAGTGCTTCTTGCGCAAATATAAATTTCGTGCTGGTGTGCGTGTTTAACTGTGATTTTGGTTCGCTCTTCGTTTGGTAGAAAACATATTAGATGTTTGTGCCGTTATTACTATTATTTTTGATGAACAAGTAGCAATAACAATGTCTTATTTATACCGGTGGCAGATGATATAGATTGAAAAATGATGGTAATAAGGATGAGTTTATAATTTGCAGCAGGTGGACTACACTTGCGTAATCCAGAAACAATAAGAAAAATGTGTTGTTTGTTTAAGCTTATAAAATTATATATAAAGAATGTAATTATTGACGTAACAGCAATTGATCAAACATGTTATTACCTTTCTTAGGCAAGAACATGCTTTACATGCATCTTATTTCTTCAGCTTCATTCAGTCTATAAAACACATTATCCATATAACCCTTCTTCCGATATTAGTAAATACGCGTAAACGTAATAACTTTTAAGTAAATATTAGAAAAAAAAACTAAAAAATTCTCTGAAAAAATGACATTATAATATGTCGATAAAAATAGAAAACCATCTAATGTACGCAAAATCTGATCATGAGAGGATGAGTTATGTTTCATAGACGCTGAGGCTATTCTATAGGAAATAAATGCTGATATGCTTTTTTGTAAGGTTCTCATTTTATATTATTTATTAATATTACTACGAATATATGAAAAAAAAATGTACCCATGTAGCATGCATTCAATTTTTCAAATTTCTTTAAATAATCTATTTGAAGGAACTTACATCATTTTTTTACAATTAAATGACGTAAATTTTGTAGAATATGAGAAACCGTATTATGCAGTCCCCGTTTGCGGGTATCAAGGATACTAAACCACCTGACTGTTGCTCTTAAATTCCTCTAATATGCAGTGTACAGTATGTTTCCTTTTGATATTTACATTAAATATGTGAGTTTTTCCAGTCTGATTTTCTTATCCATATTTGGATGATATTGAACTGCATATTTTTTTATGTAAAAAAAAGATAATAGCTAATTTGAGTTCATCCAAATAATTCTTACTATATATTATCGTAAATTTAATTTTGAAAATGCTAAATTGTTATTTTAATTGAGTGTTGAAGAGTAAATTATCTGTGATTCTGTAACATTCTTCAAATCACTCTGTACAGAACCAATCAAAATAATGATATTATAAATTATAAAACTTGTTAGAAAAGAAAGAGAATTTATTTTTGAAATCTTCCTTCTTAATCTTAAACCCATCATTTCCCATCCATATTTTCAAACTAAAATTAGTTCATTCTCATTTTTATTTCAAAAACGTAGAAAAAAATCTGAGGCACCCCGCTGTTCGGTTGTGGAAAACTTTTTGTTCTTCTTCAAACGTCGTTTAATTTAACTGGCGTTTCCTTTTAATTTAATAAGCTATCTGTTACCTTTTTACAACGTTTGTATATATCCTTCGTTTTTACGGCAGACTTCGGGGTGAGATACACTACAAATCATTGCCTGTAAAGTTTGGACAGACAGGTCGGAGCAAAAAAGAAAATAACCTTTGCATATATAAAGAAAGCTATTAGGATACGTCGTGTTAAGGCAGTAATTAATGAATTTATATTAGATTAAAAGATCTTTGGTGGTTTTCAAAACAAAAAAGTTTTTTGTTTTTGTTTAGGGAGTGATTAGTTTTCAGCATGAATAAGTTGCATGTTGCTTGGAAGGCGGATTCTCTTATTATATTGTACATGCAAATGTGCAAAATGAATACTTAATTATAAGTAACTATATCCTTGATTGCGTAGAACAAATCTGTGTTCTATAAACTTTATAAATATATCATAAAATTTAGACATTTAATGCTGAAAATTTCTGGATATGTATGGTATGTTACCTGGATCTATTTCAATAACAATGAATTATAAACGCTTATTATAATATTCTAAATTTTATTGCTGAAGTTGAATTGATTTGTACTTCCAATCTTTATGTGAAAGCATAACAGCGTTTCAACATTTCTATCAATTCTATACTTTTTATTTGTAATAGGTTACCAAAATCATAAATTGATACTGAGCTACTCCTTTTTCACAAACATCATCAATCGCCGTCCTTGACGAGAATTACAAAAGACACTGTGAGTAACAGTTTAGATATGCTATTGTCATATCAATAAGAATGGGTAAAATATTAATCTAAAAGTATTATATGAAGGGTTTGTTGAGCTTTTTCCATGTATATGGTCTAAAACAGGATTCAAATGCAAGAATTGGTTCAGTCCATACCAATCCATGACTACAAATCAATCCATGACTACTACATTTTTTAGATAATATTTTCGGTGAAAGGTAGTTCTATAGTTATACTTTGATAAAATATTTAACAATTATCATATTATACATTAAGGACCAATAACTTCTGAATGTTGAACTATTTCACTTTTCAGACTCAGAATCTATTAACTTTTGTTATCGTAAGTACATTGTACTCAGAAACTCTATTCAGAAGATATAGTGTTCTCTTAATTTCGATCATAAAAATGCTATATGATTTGGAAAATAATAGTAATAAAAATAGTTATAAAATGATTTTAACTGACTACTTTGCATTGGAAAAATAAATTAAGAGCAAGAAAAACTTCGGCTCCAGTGGGACTCGAACCCACGACCTTGGTGCATCTAGGACCGTGCTCTACTAACTGAGCTATT
>JAQIWE010000445.1:0-22262 GCA_034698565.1 Campodea plusiochaeta | reverse complement strand
ACATCACTTTAGCACCCCCCCCCCCCTTTCGAAATGTTGGTTACACGCCTGTGTGAAGGTGCAAGAATTGAGTGATTAATTTAATCTTAACTTTATAATGAAACAGAAGAAAGCCCTGAATGCAAGGGAAAATAATTAATTTAAAAAGCTCTATATGTATTGAGACTTTTTTTTAATTGCCATAAAGTCTAGCGTAAATCATTCAAATTAACATCTTGATCTACCATGAAACATTTTTCTAAAATCTTCAATATCCTTTAACAAATTGTTTAGAATAAAATCACTGCTATTTACAATAAAGATACCAAACAAATAATGGTATTACCGTACCAATTACGCGAATATAAAATAATATTATTGATAGTTCCAACCTGAAAAAAAGAGTTGCAGGGGATCAAAGGGTTTTATAAATAAATAATAATATTGAATTGTGAATGTTGAGGAATTCCTTTAGTCTGATTCGAGGGTATTCTATCGTACTATACTTCATTTCAAATACAGCAGAAGCGACCAAATCCCGGAGTGAGCATGTCCGCTTTCCCCGTGCGTTGAAGAAGTGATGACGCTCTCTACGGGGCTCTTCCTTTCGTTGAAGATAGCATTACCGTACACTTCAAGTGTGGATGCTCTCTCCGGGGCGTTGGTCGCTTCTATATTTGAAAGGTGGTAACCCTAGGCTGATTTGTGTCCAGTGTCATTAGACGATTGTTTTCATTACGTGTAGAATTTATACAATTGCATTTGATTGCTTGTGACGAAAAAATAAATGCAAACCTGAAAGTTTTAATTATACTGTAACACATTAATATAGAACAAGTAATAAGAATAGTTGTAATATTCGTAAAGATATGATAATACAGTAATGTAACCAGGACGTCATATGACTTTGATATATGAGGTATAGTTATGTATCTACAGCAATTAACGGTGTTGTAAAAGGAATTTTCAGAATTCGTCAATAATTTGATATTATTTTCCTTTCATTTTTTTATTATTTAAAAAAGAAGAATTTTTTCTATATGGTACTTATTTACTTCCGACATCGATTCGTTAGTGCCAGTGAGTTAAAATTAACTTTTGAATTCTCGCACCGTAACCTCGCAGTGACGAAGAATTTCTTCTAATGATCAAATCTTGCTAACCGCTGGTCATAAAATGCTCATTATTTTAGAATTAGAAGAAGAAAAAACTCACTTCGCCACTCAGAGCCGTATTAAGGCTTTGCGGGGCCCTAGGCCAACAATCTCCATGGATTCCTGTGATAACTTATACTATTTGAAATGACAAAATTTATTATTAATGTAAATTGTTGGAAATGAATGTCCAAATGAAATTTTGAGATCATCAGGAGCATTTCTACCAGGGACGTACTGGGTAGGGTCCAGCCTACCGGGAAGTATGAGAGGGGCCCCATATAAATGTGTTATGTTATATAAAAAAAATCCGCGAGCCTGGCGAGCGAAAAAAAAATTTGCCTTTTTTTTGGCTGCAACTTTATTTTCAACAATATTTTTGGTGATATTTTCAATTAGGTCTCTGCAATAACTATTTTTCTAAGAGTTGGTGCGGGGAAAGGGAAACCCCGTTCTTCTGGTTTTCTCCGATTCTCTTGTTTGTATAATTCGTGTTAACTGTGAATTAGAGTAATAAAAAATAACTCTGTGTAAACTTTATAATATATACAGACTTACCTGCTGTTTAGGAACTTAACTTTCTCATTTCTTGGAGAATTCAAATAATTATTTTTGCTAATCTGAAACATCACCTACAAGAACATGTTGCGCATGTGTGAAAAATTGAATATCGACACTTCGACAGCTAAGAAAATCGCCGTTCAGGAGTTGCATAAAGAAATAACTGAAATTTGCTGCTTTACTGTAGGCAGAAACTTCGGAAATTAATAATATATATTTATGATTTTATTGATAATTATATATATTTTCACTTATTATTTGCTTTTTAAGAAACGATACATAAATCTGAAAATTTACTTTCTGTTTTTTTTTTTACCAAAGATAATAAAGAAAAATATCGATGTACGGTATTTATTTTTATCAAACATTATGTTATCCAAAAGTCATACAATGATACAACTCAGCAACTTAATATCAGTCAGAATTATTCTATATTATTGTATTTTGCTTGTTTGTTTTTCCATTACAGTAAAATTAGATAAATTTGTCATATTATCATTGCTATACGTTATTGAAGAAGCTGTGAATCTATATTATAGCAATATAACCCCACCAGTGTGAATTATATCGATTTCTATATTATATATTCAGCACTTCCCATTTTCTGCATTATTATTATTGGTTATTTTGGGCCCCATGCCTTACATGACACTGATGACAGATTAATATGTGGAAGAATCTTAAGTTTCAGATACAACAATTATATCAGTAACATTTACATATTCATATTTTTCTTCTGGAATCATAAATAAAACTAATTATTCATTATTATATTTTTCGTCGAGAGGGGCCCACTGAGGGGGGGCCTACCGGGAAAATGCCCATTTGCCCTGCGGGCCAGTACGTGCCTGATCCCTCCCAGAGTACTTTATTTCCAAAATTACAGCATTTGATTGTGTAAGAGACCGCCGTTTATGGCATGTCTTCGAGCACTTCCACTCGTAGTTACGTCCGTGATTAGCGAACATCATATCGGTATTTCAATCAATAATGATGACTATTTAGGAACAAGGATTTTATTATTTGCAAGTGAAGACTATTTTTTTATTTGCCTCTCAAACTTAGTTATATCTAGAGTAGTTAAAAATAAATGAAACTTGCAACAAAACGTAAGTTAATAATGCAGATTTCAGCAGTCGACTTATTGACAATGGAACAAATTCACTACCGTACTATTTTTTTTACAAGAAAATAAGTTTAATGTTTATATATCACGAAAAGTAATATCCTTGTAAATTTTCAACTTTGTAATCTTAATAGTACGCCAGTTTTTGTACTTTGAATATTTAATTGAATATAATTAATTATACTAATTACTAAAACATTTTTCAAATTTTGACCTAGTTTGATGTTTAGATACCACCAAAAGTAATATCAGCGTAAATTTTCAGTTTTATAATTGTTAGCGAGTTTTTGAACTTTTTGAGTATTAAAAATTATTTAATTAAATACTGATTAATAGGTTTTTCGAAATTTTGACCAGTTTAATGTTTAGATAACCTCGTGCAGTTTCAACTGTATCATTTCAATACTATAAGCGTAATTTTGTACTTTAAAATTTACATATAATTAATTAATTAGTAAGTACTAAAACATTTTTTCAAATTTTCACCTGGTTTATTGTTTATATTCCATCAAATCTAATAACCCTGCCAAATTTCAATTTCATAATTGTAATAATAACCAAGATTTTGTGATTTGAAGATAAAATATTTATGCACTAAAGACGTAAGAAAATATTACATAACGCCATCTAGAGCGGGAGTTTGGTATTTTTGAAGTCTTTAGCTGCACCTTAAAAGTACTCAGGAAATAAAATTTCATTTACTGTGTATTTATTACTTATTCTTCACATGCTCTACAATCGAAAATTTGAAAAAAATAATTCAAGTCCATTTTTCTGTGTTGTTTTTAATAAATTTATCTAAAATTCAACGTTCAATACGGTAAAAGAAAATAATAATATAAAGACTTTGTTGCAATATTGTTCTCATGAACCTAGAGCAAATTAGTTTAGGCAACTCCAGAGTCAAAATTGTGTTTTAAATAAAATGTACGTGGATTGTTAGTTACATATTTTTTTATGAAATAGCATGGCATTTAAACTCAAAAAGTATGGACTGTACTAAATAATGTAATAAGAATCATTAAAACACAATTCAATATGAAATTCGTTTTTATTACCAAGTGCTTTTCTGGACAGTATTGATTTGGTATTGATAGAATATTACAATATTAAGTAACATAGAATCACCCTACCTGTCAATTCAACAAAATAAAATGGTTATAACAAATGCACATTATCATTTAAATCATGTATTTATTGACAAATCATAAACTGCTACCAAAGTTCATTATTTACACAATTTGTTTTCTTAATGAATAAAAACCATAATATTACATTTTCCTGTTTATTCATACTTTCCAAAGTATAAGCTATGAAAGGATGTGCTGAATTAAAAACTTAATTAAGTTTGTCAATACCAAACCATTATTATGATGCACATTTTGTGAGAAGAGTTGGAAACAAATCTGTTGAAACAAAAAAAGGTGAAGGAGAGGAATGCCTGCATATAACTCTCCTTCAAACACAAATATGCAACAAAGTTTTTCTTCAACTACAAAAATTGAAGGAAGAGCAAATTAGATTTTGCATGGTTCTTTTCACAAATGCATAATATTTTATAGGATATATGAAAATACATAAGTCAAACTTGGCTGCAAATGTCGGGGAATACTCAAGTATTACAACAATTATTCGAGTTTGACTATTCATGTGTGCAGGAAATAAAATTATTTCATATTTTAACACTAATAACGTAGCATAAACTATACAATATGTCCATTTCCATTGATTGAAGGCTTAAATTTTTGCATTGAGGAATTATTGAGCATTGCTTCATTTTAATTTTGCCTACAATTTGTCATATACCTCAATCCATATTTTGCAAAACCATTCAAAATGGAAGAAAACAAGAAAAAATAAAAATAAATATTCCTTGTAATACTTCAATATTCCCAAGGTGGAACCACACCCTAGTACTTGTCTTGCTTTTTAATTACAATTAAAAAATATTAAACAAATAAACAACAACAAAAAAAGGGAACCCAACTTTGCGTTTTTTGGCATCAGATAATAGAAAAATTCTCTCGATACAATAAATAAAAATGTTGACGTCAAACAAGTTCACAGTTTCTTTATTCTCTCTTGAAATGGTACTTCCACTTGAAAAGGATTTTTCACACATAACTGCTTTATTGTTTATTATTTTTTTTCTTGGCAAATGGGTAGAAAGCAACACTATGCATGCATCCACACAACACTTGTCAAAGGCGGTCATACCCGTGTGGAACACATGGAATAATAAAACATTGTCAAGTTACAGAAACTCTCACACTCACACCACAGTCACTTGGCTTCGACACCCAAAATTTTTTCTACATGCAAGTGCATTATTTAAAAAAAAAATCATTTTTAAAAAAAGGAAAAAATTAACAGCAGTAACAATGCTTTGTTGAAAAATAGATTACATAACAAAGTTTTTTTTAAAGATCAAACAAACTTTTTTTTTTACTTTCATATTCAGTATGAACTGTACATATATGCTGCCATAGATGTTTTTTTACAGAATGCGCAAGAAGTTCTTTTTCCACAAGAAAAAAGACTTCGATAACTACATTTAACTTGAAAAATTACTATTAAATGGTATTGTCAATGGCAGGGAAATAGATTTATTTTAAAACAGCATCTATCCACTTAAATTTTGGAAATTTTTGTAAACCACTAGTCTGACAGACATGATTTGTTTTTTACCTGTAGTAACAGCTTTTGCTGTTAATGTAAATGCATAATGAAAAACTTGCAGAAAAAACTGCATTTAACTAACATTTTCACACAACTTAAAAGATACCTAATATTTTGCAATGTAACTACAGAACTCTTTATATAGGAAACAAATAGTGACTTACACTTAATAATACTTCATTATAAGAAATCTAAATGCAAAAACCCAAATATAGAACAACCAGAAGGACATTTTACCACTACCAGAATTTTTGTCAGGAACATAATAACTTCAACAAAATTAATATTGGAATCACACATTGTGCATTTACAGAAATCATAACAACAAAATAACAAACAAAACAAAATATTGATGTGAAAAACAAAATTCATTTAAAGAATAAACAAAGATGAGGAAAACAATGAGGATGGCACAACTATTAATATTGCACCTGTTGATAATGCATGCAGACAAAAATTAATCCCCCAATTTATGCCATATCAGCTCAATGCACTTATATTAATTCACATGAATTAAGTCTGGTACAGTGAGAAACAATGTTTGTAAAACTATATCTTAAAATTAGTGTAGTTTTCATTCAGTAATATTATTCTGCACAAGATTTCATACAAAACTGAAATCCACTTCACTAGTAAAGTAGCAATTATTCACTTTCAAACAATAGAAAAATTATTTATTTGGCATCACTATGTTTAAATTTAAAAACATTGTTTCTGTAGCACCTTTTTTTGTACATAAAAATAACTGCATGAATCAAATATGTTTTGGCAGATCAGCAAGCAAAAAAGTAATACTTGTTATTTTTAATAAAAAACTTTCTCACTAAGATCATGTAATTACTTGAAGAAGGCTACATTTACCGTTACTGCTGCTCTATTTTAAGAACATACTTGATAAAAAAAGTCTTGTGGTATATTATTACGTACGTTACAAAAATGTCCTTAAAGTGAAACAGTAAAAACCACTGACTGCAACGGTCCTGCATACATAATCTTAAGTAGTGGAAAAACACTTTTATGTATATATTTATATATATTTATATTAATTACAATAAAATTACCATTATGGTTTTTTGGACCCACCTAAATCTAGTTGATTATGTACAAAAGTGGAGGGGTAACACATACAATATTCTCTTTAAAAATAAAAATAAGAAACAAAAAAGTAAAAAATAACAATAATGAACATGGCATTTTTACTGGCTGGTACCAGAGGCATACTTCCCCTAGGAGTTTTAAGTACCAATTTACTTTTTTTTGTAATGAATTCCCATTTTGGATTGAAGAGAGTGAGAGAGAGAGAATGGGAAGGGGTGGGAGGGGGAGTGGGTGTGGAGTGGAGAGGGTGATGAGAGAGAGAGAGTGAGTTGGGAATTCTTTCAATTGCTTTTTTTGCCAATCTTTTAATCATACAATGCGAGATCCCACACAAGTCACAACAGAATAAAACCTTCCCTACTGATTGTCAAAAGATTGCATAACATAAACAAAAAAAAATACATTATGTATAGTACATCAATTACAATGTTTCAAAATTTGAGGCACAAAACAGATGACTATCATTTCTTCTAGAGCTTTTTTAAAACTGCATTCAAAGCATTATCAATTTTCTTAAAAAAATTTGTGACTATTCCAAAAAGAGCAACATGTTTTGAGTTGTATTACTCAAGAGTCTGTTTAAAAGTTCCTCCCAAAACGGGAGTAAAAATGTTTGAAATAGGACTACAGGGCCAAATAGTCTTCACAACCCTAGGTGAAGGCCTGCGCACTCAGCACAGCCTTAAATGGAACTGAATAGACAACAAGGTTATGCAATTTAAATTTTGAAAATAAAAAAAAAACACATCTTTTTTAATTTGATGTGCAAATATTAAATTGTATTCTGAACAAATGATACACACTGGGCTGTCTATTCCAACAATAATAACAATAACAAAAAAAAGTAGTGACTAGCTGGGATCAAAAATGAAATGTGTCAATGACTTCCCCTGTGACATAAAAATAGATTGAATTAAAAAAAAGAAGAACCAAAAGGGTTTCACCAGATTTCAGTTCCGACTTTTCCCAGACGTTACACAAAATTACAACTCAATGCCACATAAACCATCACACCACTTTTTTTTATAAATCACAATCCAGTGCTAGAAAAATCAACTTGGCAACGAGGTTGATAGAAAAATCGTTTTATCACAAGACTTCTGTTCCAACTTCCACAATGTAGAGTTTGTTTTTCTTGACAACACAATTTAAAAAAAAAAAAGAATTTGAAAGAAGGCAAAAACTGAACTGAACCCAAAGAAAAAAAAGCAATGGACTGACATGAATTGTGAAAAGGCAGGTGGACGTTGGGTGAAAAAGTATTGTTGCGATGTGCAAGAATGTCAGTCTCACCCTTTTTCCTTTGGAAGCATTGTTTGGCCCACTTTTTAAAAAGCTTGCAGTCTCGCTCTTTTGTGTTTGTTTTTCTCTAGTCTCTTCCCATTTAACACGCAAAAACTGAATCCTTAAAAGCAGGATTCTTCTAGTTTTCAGCAAACAGTCTTTTCAGCACGATGAAAGGTTATATAATGTGTGCGTATATGTTGGTTTATTTTTTTATACCAAATTGTACTCTTTAAGGTTTAACTGAAGAATCGTGTCTTTTACGGCAGCAAATACAAACCTAATATTCTCCGTATCTGAAACAAGGAGAAAAAACAATGTCAGGAAGATGGGATATACATTGTAAATAATGAGAAGTATCATTCAGATTATGAATGTAGAAAATTCAATAAATTTTAACTTATTTAAGTAGCAGAGTAAGAAACAGCTAATAGTTTATATCCGGAGAGCATTATCTTTGGAATAAATTCTTGTTTTTTCCATTGCATAAGCATAGCAGAAAAAAAAGAGAAATTCACTCAAAAGAAGTTCATTACAGAATACTAATTTTTAAATTTACACCTAATAATACTGATGGCAAGCAAATAAACAAGTACAATATTGTCCATTTCCCTTTAATTATGCTGTACCGTAATCACTAATATATGACAAGTTTTATGCTGCTAAAACTGTAAATCAAGTTTTATGCTGCTAATACTGTAAATCAATTTTGTGTATCAACCAGTGTATCAACGCAACCACTGCTAAATCAATTTATGATTAAAAAATTAGAAACTTACAAAATATTAGCAGGACAATGACTTTGATTATAACAAAAGGAATGGACTGCTCTAAATGTAAATAATAAGAATTTCTATTTTCGATGAATATATATTTAATGGTGTATGAAGAGGCCATCAGTCTAGCACATACAAAAAAGTAGCAGAAAAATATACATAGTGTATTCATTCAATCATTCTATTTTCTAATGTAAAGTACTGACCTGTTGCACATGTAAAGTGAGAATATATTATCTTCTCACTGTCTGGATTAAGTTCTACAAACATTCTTAATATAAACTCACGAGCAGCAATTGCGTCTTTATGTGGACCTGAAACAACATTAACAAACATTTAGAGTTTGCTATATCACTTAAATAATACTGTACAATATCAACCATGGAAATAAATCAATGTTAAACATTATTATTAGTTTTTCTTCCAATCAGAAGCAAAATAAATTTCACATAATGCCAATTTACAATACATTAATTATTTTGGATAAATACATAATATTTTATAATACCACACTTTAAATGTACTCGTAAAGCTATTTACTAGACCTCACGAAAAATCATCACAATAATATTGATTTAAAGTGATTCACAGTGATAATAATCAAATGATTAAATTAGCTTAATCCTACATAAACAATTGAGTTGAGGTAGGTCTATAATGACATTCATTTCACTACAATTAGATTTTTTTATAGATAATTTGAATATCTGAATGTCAATACGAATGAATAAGGAAACATGACAAAATATTTTACATAAATGTTTCATTCATGCAGTTGTAATAAATTCAACCTGCAAAAGATCCCAATTTTGATTGTAGATACTACATTCAGATTACAAATACTACACAGTATATTTTATCACTTCAAACTAGTAAGTTCTTTTTCATTATACTGTATCTGTAATACTATGTTAGATTACATAATTTACTCCCATATAAATTAACTATAATGCTATAAATTAAGTATTTAATTAAAAACAGACTTTTCAAATTCAATTATGTGACATGTAATTCGTTCCATACCCTGTTTGTGATATCTTTGGGTAAACTCGCTTTTTTTTTCAATGCATAAGAATTGGGGAAAAAAAGAAAGTGAACCCAAAGATAATATGAATTGAGTTTCGTTCAAGACCAACAATTTTTTTCTTCTAATACTCACCATCATATTCTGGAAAGTAATCAACTAAGTGAGAATACATTATTTTCTCTTCCAAAAGATCCTTTTTATTTAGGAAAAGAATAACTGAACTATGTTGAAACCAAGGATAAGTAATAATGGTTTTGAAAAGTGCTTTACTCTCCTCCATCCGATTCTGAAAAGAAAAAGAAAATATTATAAAAATGTTATATGACTTCGAATTTCTTCTAAAACCTAACTAAGAAGGTAGGGCTGTCTGCGATATCTGTATACAGTATCACAGGTAAGAGATATATTATTGGGATATCAGTATATCAATATTTAATTAAAAAATGTGAATATTTAGTTTAACTTACCCTAGATCCTAGTCTCAATTGTAATGCAGAAAAACAAAACTAAATGGCTCTTTGGGTCGAGTCAGTGAGAACAAATTATGAATTTCTGAACACACAGTGATTTACAGTGTCACATTAGTTCTTATTGTTTATGTGGATAGCATGTTAAATGATTGGATGTTCAGTATTAAAAATAATAATGGAAAAAGAAAGTCCTAGACTGAGGGTCAATTTCTTCTGCTCCAAAGAGTGCTTTTGAAAGAAGTTTAGTATTTAGTTGATAACAATAAAAAGACATAGTTAAATATAGTAATAATGCTGCTTACACAGAAGACAGTACAATCAAAATGATCCAAAGTTCCAGCGAAACCCATAATTATAATTACCATTCTCTTACATATACTGATCCATCATTTCAAAAGTAAGTCTAAACTAATGATAATGTAGTCAGTGGAATAGAACATTTCTGAGTAGTTTAGATATAGAATAAATCAGTTATAATTATTTAGTTCACATCATTTTTCTACAATGACAGCGTACTAATTGTCTGTTTCACATGAACATGAATCATACTCCACTTTTGACTTTGAAGAAAGTATTGTTATTCTATTTTATAGTATTATCTCCATCTACAAAGTCGAATAAATTTATATAAGATCTTCACTATTAAAGAATTAAAACTATTCTTCTTTCAATGTTGAAGAAATTTAGGAAATATTGACAAATCACTGCTTCATTATGGTCAAAAGTGGGATATAATTTAAGTGCAACAGACTATACATCCTACAGAGATTAATCCATAGGTTCATGTACCAGTGTAGAGAAAACAGCGACTGGTTTAGTGCAAATCAGAATGCAGCCCTGCAATTTTTAGATACTGTAGATCCAAAAATTTCAATAACTAGTATCATGTTGTAATATTGGGTTCACTTTCAAATTTTATACTTTAACCCCAAATTATATGCTTCTTGTAAAATCCTTATTATATTGATGCATCCACAAAAGAACTTGTTTACCACTCACTGTAAATCCATTCATCAATGAATAGAAGCATACAAAATTATGTAATAAAAGTCTTAACAGAATATGTGATATTTTTAGAAGAAATGGACATTAAAAGTGCAATTAAATGAAAGTGATTCAATGCAATTTTTATGTCAAGTATAAAAAATAAATTAAGAAAAACAAGCCAGAAACAATATGAAGTAGACCTATTACAGTTTGCAGAATGTCTACTGGAAATTCAATTTGACAATGTATTTTTCCTGACTACTTTTCCCACTTTCAATGACACACATTCGAAGCATCCGTGTACGTTTTAAGTGTGTAATTTTCATAATGAGAGTGAATTTTTACATCAGCTGAAAATCTGAATTTTTCATGTATCAGTATACTAGAAAATTTTAAGGTACATTTTTTGGAAATTTAAATTCAAAAGTTTTATGTCTGTGAAATGACTAACAAATTTCAAAAGATATTTCCAGCAAGACTTATAAAATTTTGACAGAAGAATACAAAAAAATTAAGAACAAACAGGGAGAAGAGTTTATTGGAAGGTTTCTGCATATTCTAATTGAAAATAATAGGTTAGGCTTATATTTTAGAACAATTTTTGCACTATTTTTTCTTAGCAAAAAAGGGTGTTATTTTAGGAAGCCAAAAGATTCAAAACATGGGATAGTGGCAAGTCGCCTGTCTTTTATTCTAAATTATGCCTCTGCCTGTAAGCTAATTCTTCAAGAAATTTCAGCTTAAGGTCTATACAATTTTCCAGTGAATTTGATCAACAGTAAGTTTTAATATAATGTTTTCTAATAATAATAATAACAGTTAACGAAAATTTTAAGCACTTTGTGAATAAAATTCCGTGACTTTTCCCAGATGGCAAAAACTCTATATTACATGTAGGTAGATTAAATAATGAAGCAAAAATGAACTATCTCTTCATGTCAGCATCAGCTATAGGCTAACTTGAAACTTTTTAATTTAAATTGTGAGAGTTAAGAGATAAAATGCCTGATCTTCCTTATTTTAACTTTATAGTATTTTCATTGCTATATTAGACTATGTGGTAAGGGTTCTCAATAACATGACTTCCCTGTCCTGTGTAATAAGATGATGAGGAACACTGCATATTTTATGACCATACACCATACTTATAAATTTATAATTTGAGAATGGAACTGCTGAGGAAGGTGAAGTGAGAAGCATTTAATAACATGTATCTTCGTGATACAGTTCTTTTCAATTTTCACTTTCACAATTACAAGAAGCTGATATGCGGAGAATACCTATTATACTAATTTTGAAGTAGGAATCAATCAAATGACTACAGAGAATGAATGCGCAAAATGCCTTGAATACTAGTGGTGGCTTTTGGAAAGAAAATAGACCTCATGGTTTCTAAGAAAAGACCTAACCTTACTTTCATGGATTAGCCAGGCTTTTAATAAGTAAATAAACTGTTTGCTACTGAGCAACTTTGATGACCTACAAACTGTAACTGAAGAGTAGGAAGTAATACTTTATGCTACAAATTTTGTACATTAGCATTTCTGGAAAAGTCTTAGTTCCCCAAACAAGCACAAGTTTGACTGTTCCATTATTATATAAATAATTTTCGAAGCACTCACTAAAGTTACGCAGATGGCAAGTCTATCAAAATTGAGACAAAAATATATCTGCAAATACTGCTTCAAGTTAGAGTATCATCAACTTTTTGAGGATGGGTACCTGAACTTTAAAAAAGCATACAGGAATCTAGTAGAAAATTCAAAGATTTAACTTCTAAAATCCTTAATATCCAAATTGGATGCAGTCTTATGTCATACAATGCATCTTTTCCTAAGCTACCTGCTGACGAAAGCTACATAATTCAGTTAATAACTTCACATAAAATTATGTTTCAAAGAAGTAGGAAAATTACATTTGAGTTATGGAAATACACAACAAGAGCAAGTCATAATTATGTCACATTAGACATTTGAATAAGGTACTCAAAACCACTGATACAACTAGTACTCGTGTATTCGAAGAAAGCCCTAGATACTATTTGCACTGGTTCTTCACATAACAGTTTGGTTGTTGAAATTTTCATAAGTGAGAGTTGCTCTGTTGGATCTCTCAAAGAAGTTGTCAGATGCTGCATTGCTTTTTACACTCCAACCAATCACATTTTCTTTTTTCACTGTCACAAAATAGAACTTTGAAACAAAAATGATTTCACTAACCTCATTGTCCGACTCAAATAATATTTGATCGTATTCACTTAACGCTACAAGAAATATTATGGAAGTAACATTTTCAAAGCAATGTATCCATTTTCTTCTTTCCGACCTCTGACCTCCTACATCTACCATTCTGAAAGAAACAGAAAAAAATATTGTTAGGAAAAGTCATTTATTTGCGCAAGTTTCAAATTAAACTTAAAAGCAAAACACATTTTTAGTTGATAAAATCTTACTATTCTTATAAGTAGACCTAGTCTATTTAGTGTGCACGTTTTTAGAATATTTTATTTCAGTATTAACATTTTGTTTCGTTACTAAATAGTTTTTCACAAATTTATAACTTTACAGAAGAATATTTTGCAGATTCCAAACTAAGATTAAGCAAAATGAATACCGGTAATGTCAAATGTTAGCTTTGTAATTTTTAACTTATGAAAGATAATAGTGTAAGCTACAAAAGAGCTGTCATTTGAATAAGACTTTTAATGAAGAATGTAAAGTATTAATTTACGGAAATGTCATCAACCAGGTTTATTGTTAGTATTTCAAACTACAAAATTCAGTATGATAGCCAAGTAAACCCACCAAATAGAATAACACAGTTAATTTTTTTTATAAAGTTCCACTTAAGATTTAAGAGATTGAAGAATGAATAATAATGTGTTTGTTAGTATTATTATATTCAGAATGAATTTGACTCAATAATACTGACTAATACAATATCACTGTGTTATTTTTTATTTGTATTTCTGCACAACTTCAACCAGTTATTGAAGTAAAATTTTTACCATGTAGTGGAAATAAGAGTATTTTTACCTCTTTTTATACCATCACTGAAATTTTGCTTTCTTTACAGTTATTACTTGTCATGAATTTAAAAGTAACAAATGCACCAACCAAATGTTACATATAACAATCTTTTACATCTACTTTTGAATGAACCTTTGATAAGTTTCTATTTTCATCACTTACCTAAACCTAATTTCCTCCAAGTCAAAGGGATATTCTATGATACCTGTCGTGGGAACTCTCACTCGTAAAATATCTTGTTCTGTAGGCAAGTAATTTACTGCAGCAATTCTATCTATTTCTAGTAAATAGCTGAAAAGAAAAAGAAACATTAATTTATTAGATAAATAATTATGGAGAAGTTGAAGAATCGAACATTCTTTCCAATAGGTCTTATGAAAGTAAATTAGTCTACATAATTAATTATTAGGCATACCAGGTAGTATACTAAGAATTTCAATTTATTATAATTATAATAGAACTCAACTCGACAAAATTTCCTTTCAGATCGCACTGAAAGTTGACAGCATGTAGACTCAACAATTTTTACAGTTCAAATTTACCTGACTAAACTTTTAAGAGACAATATTTTATATGCATTTAAGAGGTTAATGAATTATTGCCTCAACTGGTAGTTTATTATCACTCTTGTATTGAAATGTACAGTATATTCAAAAGTTCACTGAATATTTAGGGCTCTATTTTGATATCATGTGGAAATCCTGCACAGGTGTAACTTGTCCAAAATTACAATACCATTTAAAATAAAATAAAATACCATTTCCTGTATTGTTTTTAACTTTGAAAATAAGTTTAAAGAATATCTTACTCATACATTGACACTTTTCTTTTCATAATTCTTGAATTGAATGTGCAGCGATCCTAGTGGTTAAACTAAATCCAAGATGGAGAGCTGGGGGTAAAGAATATACGTGAAATATAGGAAAATCACAAGTCGTAAGTTTAAAAACGACCTTCCCTGTGAAATACATTACAATATTTTGAACGAGATATGTTCTATATAGATAAATATCTTATTAAAGTGAGAAAATAAATAAAGGGAAATGATTCTGGACTGCAGAAATTGAAAATACATTCTATGCACACTGCTCTCCAATGTCTCCATCTTGGATTTAATTCAACCACTAAGGAAGCTTTTCGCACAATTCGAGAGTTATATAGTAGCAATATTTCTTCTTACATGGATTTAGAATTTAAGCTAAACGAAATTAACATTAAAGAACGATACTATTATTTTCCGAGCATTTTAAAGTTGATTTTGAAAAGATTGTATTGAGGCGATTGAGCTTAATTAAAATAAAAGAAAAAAAGAGTAGGTCTAACGTAATTATTTAATTTCAATAAGTTTCTTACTATTTTGCTGAATCAGTCAGCTGGTACTCTCTCCTCCTATCATAACATTGTAGAATTCCTGAATCTGCCCAAAGATCTTTGATGGCTTCTACATACTGACTTTCAAATGTTGTTACAGTTTCATAATCAACTTCTCGAACCTTTTCTGCTTTTTCCTAAAAAAAGAAGTAAATGTTTTGTTTTAGGTTCACTGTCTATTTAAGCTGTTTTACAGGTACAATTATTAGATTACGAAATCATTTTATTCACATATAGCAAGTTCCTTTATCATTATTCTGCTCTTGAATAAGGTGTGAAATTTATTACGTAATATCTTGACAGTACTGTGTAACACACTACAGATATCATACTTATCTCAATACATTTCTTAGAATTATGTACATTACAACTTTATGAAATAAGGTATCTCACCAAAGTAACTGAAATTAATAACATGAATAAAAAGAGTGGCAAATAAGGAAAGAGTCATTGTTCTTTTTTAAGGTACTGAATCATACAATATTATTCTTGCTAAACAGCTTAATACAGCTTGGATATTTTAAAATCCATACAAATAAAATGATTCTAAATTCCTTTCCATGTTGAGAAGAAGGCAACTATTATGTATTAACATTACACTTTTAAAATGAATAATAATCACAAGCTGTGAAAGTGCCATAGGCTATCCCCATAGTTTAACATTATCATATATTGTCTTCTAAAATTATCGTATTTTTTCTTTCTGTTCACCAACTCTTATCAAAATTAAAAATTAGTTTTAAAATATACAATCTTTCAATAAAATATTCTCACACGTATGTAAATTTACTATTTGTATAATATTGTTAAAAATATTTTGAGAAATGAAATAAAGAGATGGGGAAACGAGTGTGAGAGACATTTTAAAAGTATATTCAACTCAAAGAAATATATACTTTTCATGCTGAGAAGAGTAAGTCATGGAGAGAATGTGGTTGCTTTCCATACGAAGAAGAGAAGCTGCCCCGCTCATTCACAGGATTTACTTGTTTCCGTGCTTTAATAATAATCAGCATTGAAGCTTTATTAGCAATAAACTATTGAGATGCTGGAGAAAATATTATGTATTACGTTCTCAACACTGCCATTACTTCCTGAAACTCTGCTACAATTTAACAATTTCAACCTAACTGATTAGTTTACAGTATTCCATTATTTACAGACATTATTATACTTACAATATTGGAGGAATCGCTGTATTGAAGTTTTAATAAGTCCATGGCTCGTATCATACTCTGCATGGCCATAAAAATATTCTGGTACACGAGTTTAATGTAACTCCTTTTATCATCATCTGAGTATCCTGACCCATGGATGATTCGCATTTGCTTAATAAATGTTGATTTACCCGATTCTCCAGTTCCTAAAAAAAAAAGAGATTGTAAGAATAAATAACACAGTTAACTCCAAATAATGACAATAACAAATTTAATATGTACACTCTAGTTTAAAAATTCCAAATTTTTTTGTAAATCAACGTATCCAAATTACTGTTCCATATAAGTTTTCATAAAATAGAAATATCAGTACCATAGACTAAGAGTGTCATTAGTCATTACTATCATATCAATATCAAGGAATGAAAGTGGTTACAGATTCTTGTAGAATATAAAATGCCTAATTTAAAACAACTGGTTCACATCTTCATTGTTTCAGAAAAGTACTACTTGTATCAGTATGCCAAGAGCAGTTCATGGGTTGTCCGTAACCTGGTGGTTATGCATTAGACTCTGACTCAGGAGGTTCCGGGTTCGATTCTCGGTCGGCGCCAATTTCTTTAGGTGCTGATAAACCTCCTAAAGACTGCTGGGGTTCACCCAGCCTCTCTTAAATGGGTACCAGAGGTGATTCAAACCATTGGGGGTAAAAACCAACCGGAGCATGGTGTTGACCCCAACATTTCCAATTTCTGTGTCGGGTCAAGAAAGCAAAGACCCTTTCATCCATTCACCCCCAGTGCCTATGACATGCAGTGGGATACATTTACCTTTTATCAGTATGCCAAGGGTAACACTTTAAAAATACCAGACTATTGCGCAAATTTTTGATTTATGATATTTTAGAAATGATTTAAAATAAACCTATAAGAACAAGTTACATGTATATACTGTAGAAAAAAAAACTCGCTCAAAATGAGAAAATGAATATCTTTAAAATTCATGGAAAGTTAATAAACAAATTGTATGTTTAATGTTAATAATACAATTCATAAGTTGCATACCAAAATAACAATCACTCCAATGTATACAGGGTGATTATAAAGTCACTTTACTTTCAATGCAGCCTGACTTAATATCTTCAATTGAAGTGTTAGAACTGGATGTACCAACTCGCATAGGGTAGTTCACGCTTACCTGGGTTTCAGAGTTCTAATGAACTCCATCATCAGAGCAAAAAAGAGAAGCTCTAAAAAGGGCTGATTGAACATTAAAATGAGAAAAAATGCTGCCCTGAGAGGTGTAACAGCACACATTAAGTGCAGCGTTTTTCCGCATTTTCATTTTAATCTTCAATCAGCCCTTTTTACGACTTCTCTTTCTTTATTTCTCTGATGATGGAGTCCATTAGAACTCCGAAACCCAGGTCAACGTAAAAAAAAAAAAAACTACCCTATGCAAGTTGGTACACCCAGTTCTAACACTTTAATTGAAGTTAAAACATGCAGTCCATTATATTTGATGACTTATTTCATTATGCAAAAATTTAAAGGCATATATTTGGTATGAACAGAATCATAAGACCAAGAGGTTTATTATTGCTGAATTAAAAGAAATACAATTGAACTTTGATAAGGTGTAAATAACTCTTCAAAGTTTCAGAAATATTCTTAGGCCAGCAATAATTTTCTATTGTTGATGAATTTCTTATCCAAATACACAGGGGATGAAATAACTTTACTTCTTGTGTATTTTGATTGGAATTCTAACTTTGAAAAATCATTGCTCTAAAAGTAGTGCATGGATTTTTCTGAAATTTTGACGATTATTTTATGTTTTATTTCAAGCTAGCACAATATCACCTTTGAAACTTTACAAATAAAGTTTTTCTTAAATTGGAAACCAGAAGTATGCTGTGATTATTATAAAAAGAAAATGGCCGCCATTTTGAAAAAAAAAATTGTAAACTTTTTTCGATCTAGAACAAATCCCATGGTCTTACACTTCCATTAATACCAAATATGGGTATGTAAGAATAACTTTATTGAAAAAATGCTATATGTGAAAAGTGAATTGATATTGTAATCATCCTGTATTTCCTTTAATATAAGCTGTTGAAATAACTAATAAAACTATTTCTAAAGATTCATAATTATTTTTTAGCTGGACAGTACAGCTGTTTTAATTTACAATTGAAACTACTATCAAAACTTTTATTAGTAATAATGTATTTTCTTTATAATGTTCAAATTCGATCAAGAAGTCATAGAAGGTACAAAATGAATAACATACATTCACTGTGAGTAAAGTTTCTAAATTTAGATTTTAAATCGTTTTTTAAAAGCCCACTCTGACGTCGAATATATTTCAAGTTCAAATTTCGAATTATTTTATCGCTTTTTATTTTATCGTTTACGCGTTTTAAGTATTTTAATTTGAATTCACTTAGACGTACTTATCAAGAAAACACGTGCTTATATACATAGTTGAAATCGTTTGATTCTGTAAATTCCTACGATGTACGATATACTCCCGTACGATAAATAGTATGTTCGTTATTCATAAAAATGGCGAAGGAAAAAACATTTTTTCGGTAATTTTTTCGCGATCGCGTAACAAAATAATAATAAAAAATAGCTATTTAATTACTCCTGATTCTCAAGTAAAATAATGAAAAAAAAGTGTCTAAACGACTAAACGATCCTTCCGTAAGATTCTTCCTCATAGCAAGCGTTCCAACTCCCATGTCGTCCAAGGTAGAAGAGCATAGGAGTATGACATAAGAAAAGAATGAGTCTGGTTGAAGTTCGATAGTGCCGGGCCCCTCCCATTCACTTACGAGAGGGGGGAAGAGAAAATGCTGCAGTTGCTCCTTTCACAGATTCACGCTATTACCACGTGCCAATACAACAATCGTGAACAATACAGTTATAGTATTTATAATTAGGATGGCGCGTTTTAATAAAGTTCTTGAAATGTTTAGCATGTTTCTGATTACCGGTATGTGGACTATTTATGATGATATATGGGTTATTATTGGAAGAATTTTTCGTGGAATTCTTTTTTTATCAGTTTACGAGAAAACAAATATTTAAAAAAAAAAATCAAGTACTAGAGTCGTGTAAAAATATAATTACGAAATCGCTAACCTGTTATGTAGACATAGAAAAAGTAGTTATGCCTACTGAAGTTGAACTAAAAATAAATTATTGCTCCTGATAAAAAATGCATTACTAAATTCACTGTTTTTTATGTTTTTAAAGTTGAGGATTATATATTTAATATAATGCTAAAACTGAACTATGAATATACAGTGCATTTAAAATAAATAAATGACATGAAAATACTGTTGTTCTTTAGCCTGATGTGATATAAAATATGCTCTGTTGCATAACAGTGCAATACTGTGAGAACAAATCTATTAAAATTTACAATAACACGAAAAGACAAAAAGTGAAGGTTTATAGAATTATAGACCTTGAACACCCGATGAAACCTTACACAGAAAATGAGGTTATGACAATATAAAGAGAAATATATCAGATATTATAACCAGTGTTCCAGTGATCAATAACCACAATGGTGTTTGTTTTTATATTTCTCGAAAACAAACACTTGTATCTTTACATTTTGTCAATTAAAATTTCCTAGTAATAACTGTTTATACATTGCAACGTCGTTAAAACAATACAGAAAGAGGAGAAAATTCACAACTCGTAGTCATAAACAATGTAATAGCAAACCGCTGAATTAAAGAAATGTATGAATTTATTCTCTTTTTTGTATAATATAAATATATTGAAAACACATGAAAATACATGCAGTGTGATGTAATGTCATTAAGTCTATCTCAGATTTATCTTCGATTGCTATAAAATAAACAGTTCTCTCGTTGTATAAAAATCTCAATTTTAAATCAAGTTCATCAGAATTGTAAAAAAATGTAAACAATGATCATGTGAGGTTTGTAAACACTACTACAATAAAACAAGTTATAAAAACAATTTTCTATCTTACACTGTGAGTTTTTCTTATTTGCAAGGATTAATGAAATTTATTCTAGCGGGCATCAGTGCCTACTTAAATGAATTATTGTGTGCTGCCTTCTCTAAAAAAATAAGTTTGTTCGTACATCATATTATTCCAATTGATCAACTAATCAAATTATTGTAACCAGTCTAGATCTGTTATGGAGGTTATTAAGACAAGATACCACCGTTTTTAACATTTTCGTATCATCACAGGTTACTACTGATCCTTATTGCTTCTAACATGAATCATTAAATTCTTACTATCATTGATATTATATTCAATTTAAGAATTGTTTCTCTGAACATTGTTATTTCCTAACAATGAAATGAAAGGAGTGAAATTTTAAAAAATAAAATAAAAATTACATTATCAATATCACGATGCTATCACTGTCAACAACTACGTCTTTTTCTTCCACTGTTGTTGAATAATAGGTGAAATTACTGGAATTAGCAATCTGATCTTAATGTAATTTCCGTGCTTGTAAAGGTGCCAATAAATGGGTCACATTATCGCATGTCTCACCCTCTCAAATATATTTCTCCAAAGGTGGGACAACATTTCACCTTCACCTTTTTGCCGTTCATTCATGGTCGTTTCTTCATTCTTCTCCGCTGTGCGCTTTCCTCGAAGCGCAGCTCCAGCGGTATCAATCAATACCGGGAAAATCAGCTGGTAGTACCAGGCAGAATTAAACCCTTCTTTTCCTGGATCTTTCGCCCACTTCAAGTACGCTATGTACAACAGCATCAATTACTGATACTTCATTATGATTCTCCATACGATCACATTATATCACACGCGGTACATCAACAGAGAGAAAGAGAGTCTAGAGAAATCAAACTTATCAACGACGACCCCCCCCCCCCTTCTGTGTTCACTCAACTCGATAAAAAAGAAAACATTTGGATCGTTATGTAATGTCAAGTACGGCAATTCCCACAATGAGAAAATGCATTTGTGACTTGCTTAGTGATATTAAATTTAATTATTATTAAATACCATATGAACGCGATTACGTGATGTAGATATTATATCTCTGATTCCAATAATACGTTATTTATAAATAAAATATTAAAGTATTAATATTAATATTTAATGTTACATATCATTTCTGTAAACATATCCAATATGTTTTATCTAATAGACAATAGTCATTATTTTCCATTCTTCCCCATTAATATTATTAAACGTTAGTTAACCCACAATGAAAAGGAATCACGCTTCATTGAAACGTTTATAACAATGCCACCTGATTAGTTCTGATGTATAGGAATAAAACTATATGACAACTCACGTAAATATATTTACAATATTACACTCATTCATTCAAAATTCTCTCAGATGTTTCGGATGTTCATACATTTATTCATTCTATAAGTATTATTATGATTCATGTTAATAATAACAATAATAAACCGTAGTTAGTAGCCTTTTGAAGTTCACAAAATAACACAAAAAATAAACTGCTAGATATTACTTCTATATATAGGCCTAGTTGATAAACCCTACCAACTGAGAAAAGAAATATA